>JAVJIF010018264.1:0-94257 GCA_038442645.1 Agave tequilana
ATAAAATAATTAAATAATTAATAAGAAATTGAACACTATTTAAAATATTAAATATTTAATAATATTAAATTATATATTAATTATCAAGTAACTGTTTTGAACTGTAAGTGTACTACAAGTGAGAGTTACATGATCACAAAATTAACTGTAGCAATTTGCAAGTGAGAAAATATGAGTGTAAAAGTGATATTTACATGACCACAAATTTAACTGTTGCAACTGCAAATGGGAAAAGAAGAGTTGCATTTTGCAACTTATTTTTCAGCGAAACAAACAACGGAAAATGGAAAAGAAGTTTTACGACTTGCGTTTTGCGGCGAAACAAACACGCCCTAAGTCTGTGAATCCATAATCACTATCAAGTGTAAAATATTCAAAAATATCACATTGCCACATCACTCGAATTACCCAAATACCCAACCTAGAAATTGGTGTAAAACGCTATATCGGGTTCAAAATCGCCGAAATTGCGGCCGATATATCGGGTCCATGCCTATTTATCGGCGATTTTGGACGAAAAACGCTATATCGGCTTGGAATGTGCCAAATCATTGCGGCTAGGTGCCGTAAACGCAATATCGGCGCAATATCGGGGTTATATCGGGATATTTAGAACACTGCAACTACCAGCGCTTGCTCGGAGTTCTAGGCTTACCATTCAAGCCTGTTTGGGGAACTTTACCCTTATAGAATGGTGCTAGCAAACTCTATACAATGCCATGTTTTGAGTTAAAGAGATGCACCAATGAGTTCAATATGTCGAACAACAATAAATCCTTAACTACAAAATAATATAGATAGAAAGAAAATCATCCTCAAGAGCAAGGACTTGGACACTTCCGTTTGGCTTCTGTTGCTTCTTAACATCTTCATACAGTGGACCCATTGTCAAATTAACACATTAGAGAGTCATCAGCACTCTGCCCACACACTCTTGATTGGGACCATTGTTCAAATCTCAATGCATGTATTAATTTCCTATGCATGCAAGCTTGCAAGCATACCTCCAACTCCGATACCAAGGCTGTATACTTGGCAGGATAGCAGTTGTTGGGGGTTGATGATCACAAAGACATGCTTACGCCATGTGGATGACAATTCTGAATATTTGTTGAATGAGTAGCAAAACAAATATGAGCAGTTCCCAACTAATTTGCAATATTCATGAATGTTTCATAATTTGGAGTACATAAAAATTTGGACAATGTCATGACTTTCAACAGCAAACAAATGAAAGGGAAGCTTTTCAAAACTCTTGCTAGATATATTAATGCAGGCTTGAGTATTCTCCAACCAGCTGTAAGGCTGCATTTTGGCAGGGGTGCAGCTAGGGGTGCAAACGGATCGGATAGGATCAAATTCGTACTTACCACCTCTGTATTTGCTTCCAACTTTCAAATACAGATGAGAATATCGTCGATAGGAAAATTGATACCCATATCCGCCAAAATCAAATATCAGATACAAATTGGATATTAGCTAATCGGATACGGATACGAATTCGATATCTGAAAAACGGATCAGTTATGGATAGACTAAGCGAATATGCTTATACCATAATTTATCTTAGTTAACAAATAATAAAATACAATACAAACAAAACTATAATAAAATGCGAAGAGAGAGAGAGAGAGAGAGAACAAGTATTTTACGTAATTAAATTAAATAACTAAATCAACATTAAGTGAAAGGGGGAAAGAACAATATTAGGTTGCATATTTCCCAACATCATCCTTCAACAAAAACAATCATCCATAGATCTCAAGCAATTCTCAACTTCAAAAGAAAAAAATAAGAAATCACAATTCCTATGCAAATATCTGTATCCACATCCATATGCAGATATTCGTATCCAAAAAATATTCATCCATATGCGGATATTCGTATACGGATTTTAAAAATATATTCGTATTTGTATTGCAACCTTTTCTAAATCTATTCCGAATCTGTATCTGTATATACTCGGATGCAGATTTTACATATCTGAAGCCGCGCTATTTGCGGATGTGAATGTAGATATCCATGAATTATCCGCATCCATTTGCACCCCTAACTGCAGTTGTTGGAGGGTTGATAAGCAGGAAAGTGCGTGTAGTTTGAGAGTTCGAGTATTTATTGAATGAGTTGCAAAACAGTTATAGTAGTTCTCCATCATGAATGTTGCATAAGTTGGAATATATCGAGATTATCGACATTATGGACATTTCAAACTACCTGCAAAAATACTTGAATGCAAACAAAACTAACCAAGAACTGAGATTGGAAGGCATGATTTAATGAGCGCAATAACAGTAAAGAACAGCACATTACCTTTATTCCAGTCACTAAACCGCTCAATTTTCCTTCACACAAACTCAATCTGTCCTGCAAGTAAAAAACCCAGATACCAATTATCAACATAAACACACCCAATTAACATTTTTATCGTAAAATTATTAAATTCCACTAAAATTAGACCAGAAATAGACATGAAGCCTTACAAGCTCCGTCTTGATAGGATGATCATCTGGTCGAATTCCGCTGCATCTCAATCTCACTGTTCAAACAAATTCCAACCAGGTAAAAACTCCAAAAAATTTAAAACAGTGCATTCAGAGGAAAGAAGGAACTGCGATTTACCAGCCAAAAGAGTAGAAGCGGACTGCGCGAGCACGAGGAAAGCACGTGCGCTGGAGAGGCGGGAGCTCCGCAAGGACGTCGGGCTCCGCCGCCGACAAGAAATTGAGGAGATTGGACCGCACATCATCAACACAAGTTAGGGTTTTTTGATGGAGTCGAGTGCTGCTTCTGGCACCGCCATCCTCTTCGAAGAAAACCAAGCGGCTCTTCGGAAGTTATCAGAGGTAAAATAAAAGACGAGAGAGAGACAGAGTTATAAAACGGGAGCTGTGAAAAGTGAATCGGGCGAGACGTATAAGTATCCACTTGAGTTGTTAGGGTTAGGCAGTTAGGGATGTCAACCGGGCCGGGCTCGCACCCGCGCGGGCTCGGCTCGGCCCGGGTCCAGCCCTCCATGGGCCGAGCCCGGGTTTGCACAAAGTGGACTATGACCCGTACGGGACGGGCCTGCCCTGGCCCCTCCCCCGCCAATCCGTCGCTCCCTCCTCTACCCCTCCTCTGCCCATTCCCTCTCCAACGTCTCGGAAAATAAAATATTAAAAAAATTATAATTGCACGAGTTCAAACCGAGAACCTCAAATATGTGAATGAGACAGTCTGAATAATAGAGAAAAAAATATATCTAGTGTGTAATAATTATTTTTATTTTTTAAAATACCTAGGCCGGCCTGGGTCCGACGCAAGTTCAGCCTGGCCAAGTGAGCCAAAGCCGAGTCCCCCAAAGAGAACCCGGCCCGGACCAAGTTGGACCTGTTAGCACACGAGGTGGGAGCGGCACGGCCGCCCCCTGGCCCGCCATGTTAGGCATCTTGCTGTTAAAATGTAATAGATTGTTTAATTGTAATTTGCAAACATAAAATTTAAATTAAATAAAATTATTTAGGATAAAGAAATTAATAGAAGTTGTGTGCCTTGTTGAAGATGTGTTACTGAAGTGTTGCAATTTTTATTATTATATTATTATTATATTAACTTTATCTTTTGTTTTTTTTAATTACTGTTTTTTAAGAAAATGCTGGAATTTCTTGTTGATTTCTTCAGTAGATTCTACACTTTTATTTTAGAGACTTTTTTATTTCTATAAATACATTTTAACCATAAGAATAATGAGTCTCCTTTAAAACGCTTATTTAATTCGTTTTACTTAGGGATCCCACGCGATCATGGTCCCTTCAAGCTAATTGAAAGCGAGCCTGGTTGACATGTCCCAGCTTTAGATGGAGTGTCAAACTCAAACGTAGATGCCTCCTAAAATAATATTTATCTCTTCGTCATTTACGTGTGATAGTTTTTTTTTTTTTTTTTTGAGTTCTTTCCATAATATCACAGTAAAAATGTTGAAATGCATCGTGTATAATATATATGAATTCTTATTTATTTCAAAAATTGATAAGTAAATTTATTTTCTTTATTACTGGGCGGTGGTGTTGGTTCTTGACTTCTAACCCTGAGATCTCAATAAATCTACCGTTTAATTAAAATAATAAAAATCGGAAGATTTGTAATTAGGATTATATTACCAAGTAAAATTTGTTGATGAAATAACCAAGTAAAGGATCACATCTAAGAATTAGTAAGAATCTCTATTAGAATTTTAATAATTTAAAATATGGAACCCTAATTATTAGATTGTTTTAACTTCATAAGGTAATATTCTTTAATTTCTTTTCCTCAATTTTTTTCTGTATATAACTAAAAAGAGTAATGTTTTTCTAACTCCATTTTACTAACTGAGGTTACGGCTTATATTAAAAAAAAACAGTTACTCAAAAGTAAGACTCGTGGTCCCACTCCTTGTGAACTATGTACCACGAGTTTATGAATCTTGAGTTAGATTTGTGTTACAAAGTTTAAGTCAAATAACTTACTCAACCGTAAAAAAAATGTGTAGTTGCAGTAGTAACCACACAATTATTTTTGTAGAGACACCACACAGTTATGTGACTAGGGGTGTCAGTGGGACAGGCAGCCGGCAACCCGCACGGGCACAGCCAGGGTTGGCCCGCCCCCGGCTCAGGTGATACCTAGCTAGAGTCGGCCCGGGTTCGGCTCCCACCCGGGTCCTGGTATGGCAGCCCACGACCCGGCGAGCCATGCCAGGCCCGTGCCCGGCTTGGCATGTGCCAACGGCGCGCGCCCCTCCGCTCTCCGCCCCTCGACCACCACCCTCTGCCACCCCCGATGGCACCCTTCGCCGCAAGATATAAAATGTAAATTTTTTTTTTTTTTGTAAATATGGACGTTTGAACTCGTGACCACATCCTAACTAGACAAACGCAATGACCACCATCCCAAGTGTCAAAAGGGGAAAAGAAAAAATATTTAATAGTTATAAAAACATTTTTTTTATTTTTTTAAAAATTTACAGGCCAGCCCGGCCTGGCCCGGGTCCGGGACACCCAGTTCATGGGCGGACCCGGGTTCCATAAATGGAACCGGGCCCGGGCCGGGCAGCCAGGTTTTTGTTAGCCCAAAGGCCCTTCACCTTCGTTTTGATGATGACTAACTTATGAAGTTAAGTTACTAATAATCTTATGTTTATAAAGTTTCAGATAATGATCAGATTTTAGTAGGTGTTTAGTTTCAACAAAGGATTCAAAGTCAAGTTTTGAAGCTACCACGTGTTGATTCAAGAGCTTGCGCTTTAAGATTGTACCTAGAACTTAAGAGGAGTCAAGCTCATTTGGATCAAATTTGGATCGAGTCGTCTTGGAGAAGAAGATCGACAAGAAGACTTGTATTTAAGTTTGTTTACTTTAGATCTTATGTAAAGAATAGTTAGTTTTGATATTCTCAAGTTCACACACATAAGTTTAAATAGTTTTTGGTGTCGGTTTTAACCGTTTATTTTTCAAGTATACATATTTTGGTTTCACGAATAGAGTTCATCAAAACAATTTACATGGTTTATATGTATGTTGGATTTCATCCATATGCATTTATGCTTCATATGTTTAGAAAAACTTATTTTGATGGATCTAGTTCATAGTTTTAAGTTTTATTATCAAAAACTTAGTTTGGGATTTATATCAAAAATAAAGATATCATTTACATATGTATTGGATTCTATCCATACACTCTATGCTTCAACTGTGTTTCAAATATCTATTTTTGCATCTATACAAGTTTTAGAGAAAACGGAGTTTCATTTCAAAATTTAAGTTTTGAAAAATACGGTTTTTGGTTAAGCCTTAATTTCTATACCTCAAAAATAGTTCAAATAGTTTGTAATATGTGTTGATTTTTGATCAAACATATTTGTACTTCAAATATTTCTATGAACTTATTATTGTGGATTTTATGGGATTTTTATTGGATTTTATGGGTATTTAAAAGTCTAATTTCTCTAACCTATAAATCTTGTTTTGGGGCTACCTGTGGTTGACCGAATTTGCACAAGGATGTGCATAACCCTTTGCCTTGGGGCCGGTCGACCGTGTGGTCGACCGACCGGATCAACCCAACTCTCGGGTTGGTCCCGGTCGACTGGGCGGTCGACCATAGGGCAAGTTGCCTTGGAGGCGATCGACCGGGCGGTCGACCGACGGCCTCAAACGGTCAAAATTTGACCGTCAACCGGTTGACCGGCAAGCCATTCTGAGTATGTTTTGACCCCCAACGGCTAAATTTTGGAGACCCTATGAATATTGGTTCTCTTGGCCTGTTTTCAATAAGATTTTCAAGAGCCAAAATTTTCATCTTCTGTTTTCAGCAAGTTTTTAAAAGAAGTTTTTGTGCCAAAATTCTTATCTTTTATTTGTTTTCATAGTTTTGAAAAACCAAAGAAAATCAAGCTTTGAGAATTTTAGTTTTGTTCTTCAATTTCATATCTATCAAGAAGTTTTTCTCAAGTGTTTTCTTTATTGATTCTTTTCTAAATACTTTGATTTCTCACATACTTGAGCCACTCAATTCAAAATCTATTTTTTAGGATCTTTGTTTTGTGAGAAAATTGTTTGTGATCTCTTTAGACCACCAAGAGTTGTTTGTGATCATTTGGTTCACCAAGTTGTAACCTTTCTTTACTTTGTGCTTACCTCTTGTGTAGAGGTGATTGTGTTTTGAGAGAGTGGAGTTGTGTACTTTCGGATTGTATTTATAATTCCTCGGTGGAGGTCCCTTCGTGGAAGATCCAATAGTGGATAGTGGAAATCCTTCTGTGTGAAGGCGGAGACGTAGAGCAGTGGCTCGAATCTCTAAACATATCCTCTTGTTTATGTTTGGATCTTTTCCTCAACTCTCATCTCTTTATATCTTGCATTATTATACATTGTTCATACATATACATGCTTGATATTATTTGTATGCTCACACTTGTGTTCAACCAAAAGAGCTATTGAAGCTCCTCAACTCATAATTCAGAGGAATAGTGAGGAGTAGTTTCAGAGCCTTTCACGAGGAATTCGGACTCACTCTTAGTTACACTTTGTGTGTTTATAATTTAGTTTTAAATTCTGCATTATTTGTCTTAGATTAGCACTACACATATTCACCCCCTTCTAAGTGTACTTTCAATTGGTATCAGAGTTAGCGCTCCTGATATTTGTTTTAATCACCTAGGAGTGTGATCCTTTATTGCTAATCTATTAGTTGCTTTGTGCACATATTGTTTACACTCATGGATTATCTTGCACCACCCATGTATGATGTTTCCAACATTGACATGTGAAAATTTAAGATGAGTTTATACCTCAAAACCCTAGGATTGCATGTTTACCTTACCACTACCAAGAAATCATATCTTGGTAATGACAAGTACCTAGAGGCCAATGCACAAGTCATGGAGGCACTTCAGCACACACTTAGTAAAGATTATCTTTTTTTGATTTCTCATTGTGATTCCGCTTTTGCAATGTGAAACATATTAACCTCTCCAAAGAAACAAACGACAAACATTTCGGAGAAGAAACCAAGAAGAGATGAGTCTGACCAAGCTTGCTTCATGGTTCAAGGAAATGACTTCCTTGAGGTAAATTCAGAATCTCATTTTGATGATTGCGCTAGTTCTTCTGATGATCATGATAGTAATATAGATGCCCATACTTTAAATGAAGAGCTCTCTATGTTTTGTGAAAACTTACTTTCAAAATACAAACTTTTGAAAAATAAGAGTTTTGAATTAAAAGAAGAAAATAAGATGTTTTCAAAACTTAATACGGCTTTACAATAGAGGGTTGAGATTACAAATGAAAGGAATTCATTAAAAACTCAACTTGACCTTATTTTAAAAGAAAATGAAATTTTAAAAAGTGAAAATGATTTGGATGTTGAGAAAAGTAATGTTTTGTGTTCAAAATTTGAATTTATTTTAAAAGAAAACAGTTCTTTGAAAAATAAAATACTTTTGATTTCTAAAGAATTAGAATATATTTCTTTAGAAAATATTTCTTTGAAAAATGATTTTGCTTCTCATTCTTGTTATGCTTCTATTGATTTGCCTTTCAATAATAAGAATTTTGTTTTTATTGCTTACTCCACATCTTCTTCCAAAATTGATGATGATATACATGTTTTGAAGAAGAGTGTAGATTGTTTGGGTTCCATTTTGAGCCAATATGCCATGAACCACAAGAGATTGGAATATATATTTCAAAGAAACATGCTCCACATATTCATGCACACAAATCACGGCATATACATGCTTCTCATGTTCACACACATGATACTATGTATGTTAGAGTGTACACTTGTACATATTGTGGTCGCAAGGGCCACCTTGAAAAATTTTATTAGTGATAAGTTAAATGTCTTAAATTTTGCAAGTAAGAATGTTTGGGTTAGGAAAGATGCTAACCTCAGAGGACCCACGAAAGTTTGGTTACCAAAATCCACTTCTATTGCATTTGATGTAGGTGTGGGCTCTCACAAGACGTGAGGGTATTGGTGCCTTAATGGTGGATGCGTTCCAAACTAAATGGTCATAATTTTAGATGCATTACTTTCAAGGGAGATTTGGTGGAAGGACCACCATATTTGGAGAAATAGAGACTAGCCCTACTGGTGGTAGTAACTATCTCTATCCTCCTTATTTTGTTTACATGCTTTCTCCTTGTTAATTTTTTAGTATGTCTTAGTTTTCATGTTCATTGTGTTTAATTCAATGTTTATTAGACATGTGATATACATAGATAGTATTTGAGATACACCCATGTTTATATGGATCATATCTTTATGTTCTCACTATAGTTTAGCTATTGTGTATATCCTAGTTCTAATATCACTTGCATTCACTCTAATGATCATGTTTGTTTTTGATGTTTTGTGCTTTTGATTACATGTTTAAATGTAACTTTCATTAAAACTTGTATTTATACTTATACAAGTAGTGAGCTACACTTGATTATTGTGTTTGAGTGCTTCATTGCTCATGTGTTCTCATTACATGTATTTGTATAATCTAGTTTTGATGATTCTTACATTTACACTTATATTCCCTATTTTGTACATGTTTTTCATAAGAATGTGTTTAGCGTCATCTATATATTAATGTTGTCAAAAACTATTAGATATACATATCTATCCTAGAGTCACTTGCTTTATATGTCATGTATTCTTTTGAGGACTCAATTGATGTTTAGGATAAATATGTATGCTTTAGTTTTGACAAAATATACATATGCCTTAGTTTTTAATAAAATAGAATTTCTCGTGATTATGGTTTCATGTTTATGAAAAAGGAATTTCATGTGAGCTTCATAGATATATTTCTATGTATATGTTTCTTATATTCCTCTTGTACACTCGAATATCTTTTGTTTACTCATATTTTTGATTCATGAGCCTTTATATGCTTCATAAATTTTTGAGTGTCGATTCTTGTGTAATTTTCATATATCATGAAATATATATATTTTTTATTTCTTTCTTGAAGGATTTCGTACTAGTTTCAAAATTTCTTAAAAATAGTTTCGTATTCTTCAAATGGTAGTGTTTTCAAAATATGCTAAAATTATTTTTAATCTTATTTTTGAAAACTTCTACCCTAAAAGGGCAGTTGGTTGGACGACCATACCTTGTATGCTCTTATTGAATATCTTTTAAACATGTGCATGAAAGGGTGGATGTTATAAGTTATACATGTTTTCAATGATATTTTATTTTTGTATACTCATGTATTCTTATATATGTATGCATCATATCTCAATTGGTATTATATTTCAATTGCTCTGATCATACATATATATGATTTCTTGTGCTAGTTTGAAAATGTTTATACGCATATATTTTATAGTATAAATTGTTTCATGCTAAGCTTGATTTAGTTCTAAATATTAAATTGGTATCTTTTGCAAGCTTATGCATTATTTTTGTTGGTATTTCAAAAGAGGGAGATAAATTCTTGGTTTTACATTCAATTGGTATTTCATATACTTTCAATTGGTATCTTACTCCCATTTTTTTGAGAAAAAGATTTTATCTTAGAAAATATTTACATTTTCAATATTGGTATCAATAACTTTTAATTGGTATTATTTACAATTGGTATCTATATTGCAAAATGGTTCAGAGTTTTACCTTCAGTTGGTATCTTTGAATTTAAAAAGATTTCTTTCAATTGGTATCAATTGGTAAAAAGATTGTTTCTCTTTCAAAAATATGTTTTATTGGTATAAAAATTTGTTTTCGTTTGTATTGCCTATATGCAAGAGGAGCTTAACATCTCCTTTACATATAGATTCATGATGAGTATAGTATATAAAAAAGAGGTTGACATCTTTTCTTTATATAGTACACGTGTGTAGGGGAGCTTAACATCTCCAACTATACATTGTATACTTTGCTTATTAGGATTAGGGTTTAGTTATCCCTTCTCCATGTAATGCATGTATGCATGGAGAGTTAACTTAACATCTCTCCTCTTTATGAATTTATATCGCATATACTTTTATGTTATTTGTTTTTTTTCATCCCTTTGTTGATGAGTGACAAAAAAGGGGAGAAGGATTTGGGTTTATATATGCATCTTTATTTGAGTTTATATATGCATGTTTATTTGTGTTTATGCATATATATGTTTTATGCATATGTTTATGATTTTGATATCCAAAGCACTTATTGCTTATCCATTCCATTGGTATCTTAATCTACATGTTTTGTTTTATTTGGTATCTGAGCTTCTTTGAATATGCATGCGTTTTATGATTCTTATTGCATATTTTGTATTATTGTTTACTGAAATCTGAGCTTACATTGAATATCAATATATTTTATGCTATGTATGAGTTAAGGGTGAGCTTTTATGAAGTTTATCTTTAATCCATGCATATATAACCTCATAAGTTTTGTCATCATCAAAAAGGGGGAGATTGTTAGCCCAAAGGCCCTTCACCTTAGTTTTGATGATGATTAATGAATTTAAGTTAGTAATGATTTTGTGTTTATAAAGTTTCAGATATTAGTCCAGATCTTAGTAGGTGTTTAACTTTAACAAAGGATTCAAGGTCAAGTTTTGAAGCTAACACGTGTTGATTCAAGAGCTTGTGCTTTAAGATCACATCTAGAACTCAAGAGGAGTCAAGCTCATTTGGATCAAGTTTGGATCGAGTCGTCTTGGAGAAGAAGATCGACAAGAAGACTTGTATCTAGATTTGTTTAGTTTAGATCTTATGTAAAGGATAGTTAGTTTTGATATGCTCAAGTTCACCCACATATTTAAATAATTTTTGATTTCAGTTTAACCATTTGTGTTTTCAAGAATGCATATTTTGGTTTCATGAATAGAGTTCATCAAAATAAGTTTACATGGTTTATATTTATGTTGGATTTCATCCATATGCATGTAAGCTTCATATGTTTAGAAAAACTTATTTTGATGTATCTAGTTCATAGTTTTAAGTTTTATTTTTAATCAAAACTTTGTTTGGGATTTATTGTCAAAACAAAGATATATCATTTACATGTGTATTTGATTCTATCCATACACTCTATGCTTCAAATATATTTCAAATATCTTATTTTTGTATCTATACAAGTTTTAGAGAAAACGTAGTTTCATTTCAAAATTAAGTTTTGAAAAATACGATTTTTGGTTTAAGCCTTAATTTTTATACCTAAAAAATAATTCAAATAGTTTGTAATATGTGCTGATTTTTTATCAAACATATTTATCTTCAAATATTTACATGAACTTATTTTTGTGAATTTTATGGATATTTAAAAGTATAATTTCTCTAACCTATAAATCATGTTTTGGGGCTGCCTGTGGTCGACCGACCGTCGACTGAACCAGGGCTCGGTGGACCAGTCGGTCGACCGAATGTGCACAAGGACGTACACAGCCCTTTGCCTTGGGGTCGGTCGACCGTGCGGTCGACCGACTGGATCAACCCAACTTTGGGTTGGTTCCGGTCAACGGGCGATCGACCGACAGGGCAAGTTTCCTTGGGGGCAGTCGACCGGGCGGTCAACCGACGACCTCAAACGTCACATTCTCTACATGATACTTCACATTCTCTACATGATCTATTATTACCATTGTAACCCTCCGATCCTTGATGTACTATCACAGTATCTGTGCTCGATACGGCGTACAAAGTTGATTGACCTTTCTGCTAGTCAGATTGAGCCGATTTCAGTTTCAGATATTATTTTTGAGTGTTTTAGATTTTTCAGAGTTTTCTGGAACGTATGTACGTGAGGGTATCTCCGCCCTGCGTATGTACGTCGCCATAAAGTCCCCGTATCCGTGATATCGGGGCGTTACAACCATGCTATTGCAATGTGATATAACTGGATCATGACCTGCTTGACTCTTTGAATTGGCCCAGAGAAACACAATCTTCCTCCAAAAAACACTAGTTGATTTGAGTTGGGGCTTACTTTTTCTTTTGAGTAAAAGGTGGGAAGTCCACCCTGCTTCATTAAAGAGAAAATAATGAAACTATTACATACACTCACACTACATCATAATCTCCAGGGACCAACAGGAAACTAGTACAACATAAGTCCCAAATCATGAATCCCATACGAAAGCTAGAGACAAGTACGTATAGGTCATAGACGACATAACAATACAAAACACAAGCTGGGCACCTCCCCACAGAGGAAACATCAAGAGACATGCCCACAAAATACATCTAGAGCCACAAAACACAAATCCAGGAGCTCTCCAAAAGTCCATCAAGAAGGAACTCGCCATGCCTCCATCTGAAGGGCATTTGTTGCCTGGTCATTCCAGAAATGTGGTCCGAGTCGAATCTTCTTCTTGGAGTCCATCTAACATATAACATGATGATAGTCGAAGCCTCCAACACGAAAACGATGATTATTCCTATCAAGCCAAATAAACCACAACACTGCAGCCACAACCATGTCTTAGGTCTTACGAGATCTCCTTAGAGCATGTTGTGTACTCCAATCTCTCCAACAATCACTCAACTTCGTAAGAGATGTACTTTCCAAAACTAGTCCACATTGTAAATAGAAATGGTGGCCAATAACTCATTCCCATAGAACTCTCAAGGTGTATCCAAATCGGTTGGCAATAGTAGAAGCAATGCATTATATGGAGCATAGTCTTAGGGGCATTTTACAAAAGGAGCAAGAGAATTATGCTTCTAATGTCAGTTTGCCATATTGTTATTGGTGGATACATTGTTGTTGCTCTTATGCATGAGAATTTTATCTCCAAATAATAGAACGAATTCCAATTCAAAATCATCTTACGAACAATAATACATGTGGGCACTTACTAACTAGTGATCAAGAACGTGCCACAAAAGCAATTTATAATACACCAGGCAAAAACTAATGATGGCTGCTGCTTGTACATTTTCTGGAGGCATGGGAAAACTTTCTAATTCCTGAAGTAACCACAAATTCAAGATGTTGGAGATTAAAGCGTTAGAGATATCAATGACAACACGTGACTCATGTGAAACATGTGATTCATATAAAAAAACCCCTCATGAAATCCTAAAATCTCTCCATAAAGAACTTCACATTGACAAATTTGGATCATACATTCAAGTAAGAAAAGCAACAATATCCATCAAGTAATGTTCACAAGTACAGCTAAAATTTTCAGTGAGTGCATAATCTTTGGGAGATGGCTCAAACCCAATGAGTAATTGCTTGTCTCTGATTGTTGCTGGAGGAAAATTTGGCTATAGAGTGAGCAGAAAACAAATGCATAGCAAGATCCATAAATTGGAAAGAAGACAAATGCATGATAAGATCTATAAAAACCTGTTCTTGCACTGCTGAAATTATGTTCAAAACTCCTAACTAAAATTCACATCCAAAACTTAACAAGAAACAATTCATCTTCACAAACAAAACTGGTAGACACAAGAAATGATATACAAAATTAACATCCAAAGATGATAATGAATTAAAATTTACTGATACCTTAATTTGAAATTCACAAAATTCATACATAGTGCCACAAAGAAAACAAACTTTTCGCTATGATAACTATTCATAAACTTGAGCATTGTCAAATGTAATTTAAGTATCTCTTTATTCAAGTACTACCATAAACTACTTTTTCCAACAAATCCAAAGTATATTTATTTTGCGCTCGAAAATCCAATGATAGAATCTCCAAAATAATATGCAACCCACAAACAACCACTACTACCATTAAGTTGGTCTTGTAATAGGTTGACTTGTAGAGCCTCCTCTTACTAGCTTGTTCTTCATCTTGGAACCACCTTGTACTTGTGTAAAGGGCCCTACAATATTTTGTTATGACTGATATCCCATGTTATTCATGTTCTCTCCTATGCTTGTATGTGTGGTAGTCTTTATCGTTTACCTCTCACTCTTGCTCCTGGTGCTAGTGGAACCACACCCATCCTTTGAGTTTGAGTTGAATTGAGTTGAAGTATGTTGAAGTGTTGGAGCTCTTGTAGTTTCTTGTGCTCTCCATCCCCTTCCTCTTGACAGCCCTCTTCTACATCCTCTATGTTATACTACGACAACAACCTGAAGAGGAATCTCTGAATCTCCAAGCACAAAGAACAATTCTCAAAACAGCACAAATATCACAAACCAGAGAAAGAACACGCAAACAACGATCTAACGAGGTTTGGCCTCAATGCCTACGTCCTCGGGGCAATGAAAGATAGATTTAATTTCTTTGGAAGATCGATTACAATGGATGCAACACCTCTGAGTATCAAGAGAGCTGCAACTTTCGTTGTTTTAAACAAAACCCTAGAAATCCCGTATAAATAAAACAGATTTTCAAATCAGCAATCGCAGCCCGCAACCCGCTTGTCGGTCGACCGGGCGGTCGACCGACCCCATCCACCGGTCGACCGGACCGGTCGACCGTTCCCAACCGAGAGTTGGGTCACTTCAGTCGGTCGACCGGGCGGTCGACCGAGATCCTTCCTTGTGCATGTTGTGCACGTCGGTCGACCGGGCCGGTCGACCGATCACCTGCTACTGCGGGCAGTCGACCGGGACGGTCGACCGATCTCCTGCTGCTGCTGCTGTTACCCTGTTTCGCTGCTGCTGCATCTTTCGTCTTCCCTCGACGACTTCCTCGACAATCCCTCGACGATCCTTGTCGACTTCCACGACAATAACCTCTCGACTTCTAACAATTCTCCACCTCGATTCTTCCAAATCTGAGCCGAACTGTCCATCGACTCGAGAGCGGCTGCACCAATGTGGTTGCCTACGTACCCTGCCTAAAGGATCAAGCCATTCGTAGTTCATCCAAATGAGCTTCAGCAAGCTCAAGCTACCTGAAGGACATGGAGTAAAGCTTTGCAATGTGCAAACTTGACTCCCGATACCATCTTAGTAAGCATGTCAGCGGTATTCTTCGATGTGTGAATCTTCAACAGTTCGATATCACCCTCTTCTAGAATCTCCCGAACGAAATGGTACCTGACGTCGATGTGCTTCATCCGTGCATGATAGACCTGGTTCCTGGCCAAGTAAATGGCGCTCATACTGTCACAATTAATCTTCAGCAGATCCTGTTCCACGCCCAAGTCATCAAGCAATCCTTGAAGCCAGATTGCCTCCTTCATGGCCTTTGTCATGGCCATATACTCAGCCTCTGTGGTCGACAAAGCGACGGTAGACTGCAGTGTGGAGCGCCAACTCACCGGTGCCTGAGAGAATGTGAAGACATATCCCGTTATCGACCGGCGCTTGTCAAGGTCACATGCATAGTCTGAATCAACATACCCTATGCACTCTTGCTTTCCCGTGGGGTCCTTCTCAAATACTAGACCTACATCAATTGTTCCTTTGATGTACCTCAAGATCCACTTCACTGCCTCCCAATGACCCTGTCCCGGATCATGCATATATCTGCTCACCATGGAGACGGCCTGTGATAGATCTGGTCTCGTACACACATAGCGTATATTAGGCTACCGAGTGCGCTGGCATATGGAACGTGAGTCATATACTCACGTTCTTGAACACTCTTCGAAGACATCTTAGCAGACAACTTGAAGTGAGGAGCCATAACTGTACTTACAGACTTTGTATCCTTGCTGATATTGAACCTCTGTAATACCTTCTCCAAATAGCCCTTCTGAGTCAAACTCACCCTGCCAACTCTTCAGTCTCTAGTGATCTCCATGCCTAACACCTTTCTAGCTTCACCAAGGTCCTTCATCTCAAACTCTGAAGATAGATCCCTCTTCAGAGCATCAATAGCAGATCTCGACCTCGAAGCAATCAACATATCATCTACATATAGAAGTAGATATATATATTCCCCTGTCGATAACTTGTTGTAGTACACACATGGGTCATAGTGGCTACGTGTGTATTTCTTCCTTCTGATGAAGCTGTCGAACCGCTTGTACCACTGTGTAGGAGACTGCTTCAGTCCGTACAGCGACTTCTTCAGCTTACATACCATTTCTTCCTTCCCTGTAGTCTTGAACCCTGTAGGCTGAGTCATGTAGATCTCCTCCTCTAGATCGCCGTGGAGAAAGGCGGTCTTCACATCGAGTTGATCAAGGTCCAACTCATACTGCGCCACTAAAGCCAAAAGAATACGAATTGATGAATGTTTAATAACAGGAGAGAATACCTCATTGTAGTCAATTCCTTCTCTCTGAGCATAGCCTTTAGCCACCAACCGGGCTTTGTAGCGCACCGAATCTTCTTGGAGAGATCCTTGCTTCTTAGCATACACCCACTTGCAGCCTATAGCCTTCTTCCCTTTGGGTAACTTGGTGAGTTCCCATGTGTCGTTCTTGTAGAGAGATTTCATCTCTTCATTCATGGCTTCCTTCCACATCCTCGATTCCGAACTGATCTCAGCTTCTCTGAAGGTGGACGGAATAGCCTCCTCAACGACCGGAAGTGTATACGCTACGACCATATCTGTAGTGAGCTAACCTAATCTCCTAGTGTTCCTCTTTGGTCTTTCAACTGCAGTAGAGTCAGGAACATTACCCATGACCTATTCTTGACCCTCTTCAACTTCTTCAGCACCTTCTTCAACTGGTTGATCACTGCCCTGTGTCACCCTGGGAATGATCCTCACCGATGCTGATTCCTCTAGAGATGGTGGATTTGCATCAATCTCCACCTGCTGCGATAGCTCCTTGGTCTTGCTAGTCTCCACCTGCTGAGAGACCGTAGGCTTCATCAAAGAAGCCTCATCGAAAGTGACATCCCTGCTGAGTAAAAACTTGTTGTCCGTTGGATCCCAAATCTTGAACCCTTTGATTCCTCGCTTGAAACCGACGAACACACCTTTCTTTGCCTTGGGTCTAACTTATCATCTTTGACATGATAGTAGGCTGGACATCCGAAGACCTGTAGCAAATCATAGTCAGCAGCTGTTTTTCCTGACCAAACCTCAAGAGGAGTCTTTCCCCCTATCGCAGACGACGGCAACCTATTTACAAGGTAGCATGCATACGCCAAAGCCTCAGCCCAAAACTTCTTTGACAATCCTGCATTGGACAACATATACCGGACCTTCTCTAGTAAGGTCCTGTTCATCCTCTCTGCTACCCCATTCTATTGCAGAGTCTCTCGTACCGTGAAGTGTCTCTCTATGCCCTCATCAAGGCATAGCTGAAGGAAAGGATCGGATTTGTACTCTCCTCCATTGTCAGAACGGAGGACCTTGATTTTCCTTCCAGTGCTTTTCTCCAAGTTAGTCTTCCACTTCACGAACAGTTTTAGGACTTCTCCTTTGTGTTGCATGGTATATACCCAGCAGCGCCTAGAAAAATCATCAATAAACGATACAAAATAATGGTTATCTCCAATCGATGCAGTCTTGGTAGGTCCCCAGACATCCGTGTGAACATAGTCAAGAATCCCCTCGGTGCAATGTAATGTTGTGCCGAACTTCACCTTGGTCTTCTTACCAATGATACAATGCTCACAGAATTCCATCTTGCAGGTTTTGGCACCCTTCAGCAACCCTTGCCTCGCAAGAGTTTGCAATGACTTCTCTCCTGCATGTCCCAGCCTCATGTGCCACAGCCTGGTTGAATCTTCCTCTGAACTGGTAGAAGCTGCCACTTGCCCTGTCACCGTACTACCCTTCAAGTAGTATAGGTTGTTCCAGCGATCGGCCTTCAGCACCACCATCGAACCTTTTGTCATCCTAAGGACTCCTTCCTTAATAGACACCCCAAGGCCCAATGACTCCAAAGCTCCTACGGAAATCAGGTTTCTCTTCAACTGAGGTACATACCTCACTTCCTTCAGCTCCCTCACCATCCCATCAAACATTCTAATTTGGATTGTACCAACACCCTCCATGATGCACGGATAATCATCGCCCATGACGACCAAACACCCCTCTAGCTTCTCAAAACTGGTAAATCAGTCCCGATTAGGACATACATGATATGTAGCACCTGTATCCATGATCCACTCATTTTCACCTGAGTAGCCTATGATGGGAGTTGTAACTGAGAATGAGAACACCGATGAATCTGAGTCTGATCCATCTGCCTGTGATTTACTGCTTGGAGTGTTAACCACCTTTGCGAGATTTGCCTCTGATTTTGATTCCTTCTTCTTTCCCTTGAACTTCGGACAGTCCACCTTCCAGTGCCCTATCTCTCTACAGAAAGCACACTGATTCCTTTTGATATCCCTAAACCCTGGCCTAGACTTTGATCTTCCTCTTTCCTCCTTGCCCTTCCTTGATGAACCCCTGCCTCTTACTGCCAGTGCTTCCGCCGATGAGCTTGACTGAGAAGGATGTCTCTCCTTTCTCCTCATCTCATAACTTGCCAGTGCAGACGACACCTCATGGTAGTCCAGACTCTGCCTACCATTGATAAAGGTCAGAGTGAATGTCTCATACTCCTCCGCCGGGAGTGAGTTCAGGAGGATGATCGCCTTGTCTTCCTCATCTATCTTGACATCCACGTTCACCAAATCTGTAAGAAGCTTGGTGTAGCGGTTGATGTGCTCATTCACTGTGCTCCCCTTCTTCATCTGAAATCGGTACAGCTTACTCTTAAGCTGCAATCTTGACTCGACACTCTTGGTCAGATATTTCTTCTCAAGGGTTTCCCACAGATGCTTTACCGACGTCTCATGCTGCGCAAGATATTTTATGTCTTGCATTAAACATGAACGAATCAACCCACACGCAGACCTGTTCATCTTCTCCCACTCTTCATCAGTGGTGGTGCTTCTCTTCTTCTCCAGAAGGAAAGTATCCTCGAGGTTCGATGCATTCAGGGCATCCATAACCTCACATCTCCACATCCCGAAATTATTTGTGCCATTAAACTTCACCACGTCAATCCTCGGATGAGATGCATGGTCTTAACCGAAGTAGTTTCTTCTGCCATCTAGATTACTTGATCCTCTATCTATGCGGAAAAAACAACCAACTGGAAATAGATCACTACTTCGATAAAAATTGGATTTTTATCTTTTCCCTGAAACCCTAGATTGAGTTTCTCATCGGATCTACTCCACCAAAGATTCCTTGAGCACTCCTTGCGTCCTTCTGAGATCGACACACGATCCCACGAACATGACTACCTCTGATCTGAGATCGACACACGATCTCCACCGAATCAGATCCTGAAGCCCTCCGAATCTCCAGAAAATTTTCAAGCGAAACCTGAGAAGCTCTGATATCACTTGTTGTACTATGACAACAACCTGAAGAAGAATCCCTGAATCTCCCAAGCACGAAGAACAATTCCAAAACAGCACAAATATCACAAACCAGAGAAAGAACACGCAAACAACGATCTAACGAGGTTCGGCCTCAATGCTTACGTCCTCGGGGCAATGAAAGAGAGATTTAATTTCTTTGGAAGATCGATTACAATGGATGTAACACCTCTGAGTATCAAGAGAGCTGCAACTTTCGTTATTTTAACAAAACCCTAGAAATCCCGTATAAATACAACATATTTCCAAATCAGCAATCGCAGCCTGCAGCCCGCTTGTCGGTCGACCAGGCGGTCGACCGACCCCATCCACCGGTCGACCGGACCGGTCAACCGTTCTCAACCGAGAGTTGGGTCACTTCAGTCGGTCGACCGGGCGGTCGACCGAGATCCTTCCTTGTACATGTTGTGCACGTCGGTCGACCGGGCCGGTCGACCGATCACCTCTACTGCGGGCGGTCGACCGGGCCGGTCGACCGATCTCCTCCTGCTGCTGCTGCTACCCTGTTTTGCTGCTGCTGCATCCTTCGTCTTTCGTCGACGACTTCCTCGACGATCCCTCGACGATCCTTGTCGACTTCCACGACAATAACCTCTCGACTTCCAACACTCTACAAGTAAGTGGTTTAGTTATAACATAGGAATTTAATAATAATAACAATACTGATAATAAAAATAGATGAGATGCCTGGTAGTAGCATGGGATGAGGTTGATCCAGTAACATCTTGTTTAATGAAAGTTGAAGACTGCTCTTAAGTAGTGTAAGCATTTTTTTGAGAAAAAACCGTGAGGCTGGAAATGCCTCCGGCGTTTCATTAAAAGAACTTAATGTAACAACATTAAGAAAGAAGGGTACAAAAATGTAAAACAATACAAAGTTGATCTTTCGGGGGGGGGGGGGGGGGATCCAATAGGAGGCCATTGACATTGAAACATCATGGCGACATTCATGCGAAGTCAACAGTCGTTGTCAAGACGCTGACACTGCAAAAATCAGTCTGACCAGATCCATCGTACTCTCCTCTGATGCTAACCGCCCACCTCCTGCAAGCTCCTCTCGGCCCTAGAAGAACCACTCCACTTCAGCAGCGACACCTCTTCAACAGCGGCATCTCTTCCGTCCCGAAGTAATGTTAGCACTTGATATTAGATTCTTGCATTTGCTTCTATAATGCCCAGTGCCACCACACCTTCCACAATGAACCACCCTCCTATCCATTTCCCTTTGCCTTTCTCTTTCATCTCTCTCTCTTTTTGGGGTCTTTCTCTAGGTCTTCTTGTGCGAGGAGGGCCTAGTGCATAATCCTTCTCAATATTGATCCACTGATCCTTAGATGGAAGTGAAGCAACGCGATGTTTGTAGGCCAATCTATACCTGCATTATATTAAACAAGATTAGTAGTTGTAATCATAAAAAAATAAACTCATAAAGAAAATAAAATTTACGCACTCACCTCATAAAAAGATTATTTGGTTTTTATATTTATTGCTTGCATAGTACATGCATTCTTCAATATATTTTCTTGTTTTTTGCACTTAGTTAGAAATTGTTCGGCCATAGATCAAATTATTGGTCATTCTTGCTTTTTATTTTTGGAATTTCGTGAGGATGTGCGCGCGCGCTTTGTTTGAAGTGTGGACCAAGATTTCTTTTTAAATGTTGATGATGACAATGCCAACTGCATACCGAAACTTACACTTAAAGCTATTTTATTTTATTTTATTTCATTATTTTTAATGCTTTGCATAGATCAATGTTACGGATCCCAAATGTTCTTTGACCATGAACCTTGCCTTCTGTGGTCGGCTGCAAGTAGCCAGTTGCAAAGCCTTTTTCACATTTGATAGAGGTATTAGATTGTGGGAACGTGCAATGCACATGCATAAAACTTCAGCAGTTCATATGAAGCATACGTTTTTAAACTCGTTCAAACTTAAATCTTGCAGAACTTCTTATTCAACAAAGATAATTGAAGGAACTTATAGATACGTGTAAATCTCAAATTTAGTCTCAATTCTTAATGCAGTAACATGCCATTAGCATTTGATGCAAAATTATAAATAATGGCATACTATAAAATGTTGTTGCTTTAGTCCAACTGCCTTTTTCTCTGATTTTCCATTATCATAATGCAACTCTTTAAGTACAATGGGCACAAAGAATTCAGTTTCTTTGTTTTCATTCTCTGGACAGCCAGTAGGTCTCTTGCATTATGTCTAGAAAATTTATCTTCTCCATCTTGCTTTGCTGAACAAATGTTAAAAGAAATGACCAGGTTGCTTGTTCATGTTGCTTCTTCATGTAGACTTCTTCATGTTGCTTGTTCTTTTGTTTATTCTTTGTATTCTCCATATTCGGTGTTTTTTTAAAAAAAATGTCTCTTCCTTTAAGAAGTTTAAAAATGATCAATCTATTCTGATATATGCCATACTTTTGACCATAAGAACCCTCACTTCTTGGTGGAACAGTGGGGATCCAATGAAAATCCTAGTGGTTCTCCCATTATGAGTAAGCACATGTATGCCATGCTTATCTCACTAGAGAAAAGAAAACAAGTCTCTCCCAAATGTCTCTCTTTCTCACTTGAGAAGTCTATGGACTATTTGGTTGTTCAACATAAGAGGGTCTGCTAATTACCTCAACTTTGAAGAACATGGGGAACAAGGAATGTGTGGATTGTGTGGAAGTGGTCTTAGTAAGGATACCCATTAAAATAATGCTAACTCACTGCTCAATTGCAATGATTCAAAGCCCTTGGTCATATTGGCTTCTTTCCTCTCTTTTTCCTCCCTTTTTTTTTTTTTTTTTTGGTAAACTCTCCGCTCATCCAAACAAGGAGAAAGTGATGGCTGCTCTTGAAAGCAAAGGCATCAGGGAAAAAAAAAACAGTATTTTAGAAAGAAAATATGCTCACATGTTGAAAAGCAAATCAACACAATCACCTACCCCATCAGAAGGAAACTTTGGTGGTCCACTGCACTGCTGCACCAATTGCATTCATCCAATTGTTCATATCCAAGTCCATTCAAGGATTAACTGTAAGATATCTAGAAGGTGACTTTCCTTGAAGACGTCCTGATCAGCTAGGGCCCACAATTTGGGTAGCTGGAAACTCGTACCATAAGTAGGATGAGAACTGGAGGAGGTAAATGAGAAGAATCAGATAACAGAGGAGGAAGAAGAAGAAGAAGAAAGACATGGGAGGTGGTCAGGCAGAAGCTACTCAGCTCATCCACGGGTGCCTCGACGTGACGATATTCCACGCCGAGCATCTCCATCACAACATTCATGGATATCTTCTTCAGGTCAGTGGATTAAGTGGTAGTCAATCTTATATTGCTAGTCTATGAGAATTGCATGATCCAGGAATTTGAGAAAAAAGAGTTGGTATGACGTGAGACTTGCGACAAGGATATCGCATAGTCCAAATCATGTCATCAAATTTTGAATGATCACTATGTTTTTAAGGAAAAAATTTGAATGATCACTATGTTTTTCGACGGAGGAGATGTGATAAATATCATTATTTCCAGCAAATCTGTTGTTAATTATGCCCCATGTTGGAATGTTAGTTGGTCTTTTAGTTCTGGAAAGGGTAAAGCTTATTAGATCATGGAATGTGCTCTGTGTCTCCTGCTCCATTTTTCATCCATGTCTCTGGTACCATTTTTGGTGTGGTTGGTTGGGTAGGGTCAAGATTTTTATGAAAAGATTAGATGCCTTGATTGAGCAAAGATTAGATGCTTTGATTGAGACATTTATTCTCCGCCCGACGTGGCCTCGATAAAGCCTCAAAATCCAACGGCATACAATTACACAAAACAATGGGGCTTTGGATGCCACATTTTAAGAAAGCAAAAGGTGTGTGTTTGTTTGAAAGGAAATACAGTTGAATGGTACTCCCCACAACAACACCCCCCACGTTTTTGGTCTTTTGTAAAATCTGATACAGAGATTTGGTTGGAAAAGGAATTTTCAAATATGTTCTTAAAAAATAATTTGTCTCTTGGCCCCCTCTCTCACATGCAACACACACACACACACCCCCCCCCACCCCCACCCCCCCCCCCCCCCACCCCCCCCCCACCCCCCCAATCTTTATTACTTCGTTTTCCCTCCTCATTTATCTACTACCAAACACGAAATTCATTATAATCAAATCCAGATCCAAGATGCAAGAAAACAAACATACAAACACCAAAAACAAACAAACATACAAACTCCAAATTTGCAAACATACAAACATACAAACACAGCTGAAGAAAAGATTTAGGGTTCTGATGAACCAAAAGGCCCGGTTTTCGTCTAGTTAGGTTAAGCCTAATTGGTTCATAATGCTCATGCAGGCTTACATTATTGTTACTGAGGCAAGGATACTATATGCTGATGCCAGAGATGTCCAAGTTGTAATATGGTTGTAATCAAATACCGACCTCAATTATTTCTTTCAGAAGAAGCTCGCGGTTAACCGTCAGCCTAAACACACACACCCTATTCATATGTCCACCCGTAGATATTCGAACTGGTGACCACTGGAGAGCGAACCAGTGTCCTGGCGGGGGACATGCCTACATGGTTCCATATTCATGTATAGTCAATAGGCTTTGTTTTATCTACCAACAAGGTTTCTGATTCATCTTTCAGTCAATAGGTTTTGTTGTATCCATAAATTGATGTTGAAATTTTCTGCTCTCTGTCAATCTTCTCTTGCATTGACGCAGTTCAATTATGCCACACTTCTGCTATATATTCAGACCTTTTTATATGATTCCTCATTGACATTCAGGCTGCAGAGAAGATAGAGGAAACCTTGCACCTGGAATCTCATAACAAGCTCTATGCCACCGTAGACATTGGCACAGCCCGTGTTGCCCGAACCCGACAAGTAGGCTTCCACCCAAAGGACCCAACATGGAACGAATCCTTCAGAGTCTACTGTGCCCATTCAGCTTCTACCATAACAATCTCCATCAAGAAGCAGCTTCCTGTAAGTGCCCAAGTTCTGGGCCGAGCTCACATCCCAGCCTCGCGCATCCTCACCTCACAGCCACTCGAAGGCTGGTTTGATCTTTTCAACGAAGAAGGTAAACAGATCAAGAAAGCCAGAGTACACGCATTGCTCAAGTTCTCTGATGTCACTGCGGATCCATGTTGGAATTCGGGTATTAAGTTACCCGTGTTTCGGGGAATCCCAAATGCATTTTTTCCCCAGAGGACTGGATGTGACGTTACTCTCTATCAGAATTCACATCTGTCTGATGGTTTTCGGCCAAAGATTCATCTTTCGTATGGAGAACTGTACCAGCCTCCTAGGCTGTGGGAAGACCTTTACAATGCCATGGTGAATGCAAAGCACTTCATATATGTTGCAGGGTGGTCTGTCAATGTTAACATCACTCTCGTTCGAGACCCTGAGAGGATGATCCCAGGTACAGTATCTAAAGATTTATTCGAGATTTTCTAGTTATGCACAAATTTATTCATATTTCAATGTTTCATCAATTACCTTATTTAACATGTTGTTAGGTTAAATATAAGTCTACCTTATTGTTCAATAAGCTAACAACATATATTTGCATAACTTTTACGATGAGGCTTTGAGATCATTGATTTATGATGGTAGTTGTTATTAAAATTGTAAAAGAAAAGACAAGTGCCCTTCTCCCTTATAAATCCTTGTTTTCTAATTGCAGATTCTTCACAGAATCTTGAATTTCTGACTGAATTATACTACATGCATAATTTTAGTTTCAGCTAAGTTGTGCTCGAAACTAATTAGATTTAAATTTGTGTGAACTCAGGAGCTGAGAATGTGACAGTGGGTGAACTATTAAAGAGAAAGGCAGAGGAGGGCGTGGCAGTCTTGGTGATGGTATGGCAGGATCGGACCTCGATCTCCTTCATAGGAAATGCTGGAATTATGAAGACCCATGACGAAGAGACCCACGAGTTCTTCAAAGGAAGCAAAGTAAAATGCTTCCTTTGCCCCGCAACGCTGACCGCTCCCTCACTGCTGTGCAGTCTGCTGAGGTCTACACTGAGTTCACTCACCATCAGAAGATTGTCTTGCTCGATGCTCCCCTTGCACGCAGCAATTCTGCCCGAAAAGTGGTCAGTTTCGTTGGTGGCGTCGACCTCTCAGATGGTCGCTATGACAATGAGATCCACTCACTGTTTCAGGGCCTTGACACGACATATAAGAATGACTTCCTGCAAGGTAACTTCCCTGATGCCAGTCTCCGCCTTGGCGGCCCCAGGGAGCCATGGCACGATGATCACTCCAAGGTTGAAGGACTTGCGGCGTGGGATGTGCTAACAAACTTTGAGCAACGGTGGATGAAACAAGCCCCACATGAGATATCTGATGCGTTGTTGCCCATCCGAGAACTGCCAGATATCTTTCCAGCCCCTTTGGAGTCTGCCACAAGCGAAAATTCATGGAATGTTCAGGTGTTCCGATCGATCGATGACTCATCAGTCGTCGGATTCCCTCTGATCCAGCAGAAGCTTCAAAACTAGGACTGATGAGTGGGAAAGACGTGACGATTGACCAGAGCATTCATTCGGGCTACATTGAGGCGATTCGTAGAGCCAGGAGGTTTATCTACATTGAGAACCAGTACTTCATGGGGAGCTGCGCATCATGGAAAGACGAAGAGGATCGGGATTGCGGGTGTTTGAACTTGGTGCCAATGGAGATCGCGCTCAAGATTGCCAGCAAGATCAAGAACGGGGAGAGATTTGCAGTGTACGTGGTGACGCCAATGTGGCCGGAGGGGAAGCCTGAGGGGGAGAGTGTGCAGGCAATCTTGCGCTGGAATCGTCAGACAATGGAGATGATGTATGGGATTGTGGTTGAGGCCATAGAGGAGGCTGGATTAGGCGGGAAAGCGCACCCTTGCGATTATTTGAATTTCTTCTGTTTGGGAAATAGGGAGTTGCAGAGGCCGGGAGAGTATGTGCCACCGGAAAGGCCAGAGCCGGAGTCAGATTATTGGCGGGCTCAAGTTAATCGGCGATTCATGATCTATGTGCATGCCAAGACTATGATCGGTAAAAATAGAAAACTTCTACCGTTCGTGTTAATTTACATACTGAATCCAGAAGGTAACATAATCTGTCTGCATTTTTGCAGTGGACGATGAGTATGTGATCATTGGTTCTGCCAACTTGAACCAGAGATCCCTCGAAGGCGACAGGGACACAGAGATTGCCCATGGATCATACCAACCTGCACACTTGAACCGCCGCAATGGCCACGCGCGTGGCCTAATCCACGGGTACCGGATGTCCTTGTGGTATGAGCATTTCATGAGCCACTGCCCCCACTTGCATCACACGTTTCTTGAGCCTGAGAGCTTACAATGCGTGAGGACTGTGAAGCGAATTTCCGAGAATTTATGGGAGAAATTTGTAGGAGATGAAGTTGTGGATCTGCCCGGTCATTTGCTTCCGTTCCCTATCCGGGTCTCAGAAGCCGGAACGTTGTCAGAGTTGACTGACGACAAGAAATTTCCAGATACGAATGCGAATATCAAGGGAGAGAGGTCATTAGCAATTCCTTCCATTATAACCACCTGAGTGAATTTTGATTGTTTGATCTTTGACGTATAGACTTGAATGGTATTGTTGTTGTTGCCGATGCCTAATAATAGCATACAGCTGATGTATGTTGACATGTTGTACATTTTCAGTTTTACTGAAAATGGGTGTTTGGAAATTTTGATTCTCAACCTGAAATGACTCTAGACAAACATAGCAAAAATCATGTACTCCTGATGTGATGAAAAAGTGATCAAATGCATCAAAAATCTCCGAATAGATTGTGAAAAAAATAAGCAACTCAGAAGTTTACACTGAATAATTTGCTTTCAATTGCTGACCCCCATGGAGTTGTATGGGAGAAACTCTTGTATTCATCGGTAACCTTATCAGTGCCAACACGGCTTTCTGATATCCTCCAAGTTACCTAGCAATCAATCCAGAATCTACGTATGTGACTTGTACAGCCCTGTATCTATCTCCTTCCCATTTGGGTTTCTCTTTCATCGAAAGATAGTTACAGAGAGCGAGCGAGAGAGCTGCTAGGACTTGGGCAATGGTTTGCCTTCCAAAAACGATTGAAATAGCCGGAATGCTTTCCTTGGTTGAAACAGAGGGACCTCGTGTCCTGCTCCTCTTACTGTGGCAAATGTCAGACCTTCATACACTTCAGTCCAGCCCCCAACCTAATATGCATCAAAATATCTCCAAGATTATGATACCGATAAAAACTATATGCAAGTAATGTAATGAACTATGAAGCACATTTCTTCACCTGTCTGCGAGAGTACCATGGATACCAAGGGATCTTGACACTCAGATTAAGATGACTGATCGAAAACCTTGTCGCCGTTGCTGGAACAACTGAGTCTGTGTCCCCACTATGAGATGGACAACAATCAGATGTTGATATTTGAGAATAGAATGAATATAAACGGAAAAATTAGAAGATAACAATATTATACCATATCTTGTTCATCTATTCTCAAGCAAGCATAACTATTTACCATCTCATTCTGGCTACTTGCAAATTAGTTTATTGCATTTCCATATTTCAGTTAATTTTTTTTCTTTTTTGAATCTCCTATTTAGTACTTAAATTGAATTTACGACAAACTACTGCATGTTCTTACCTGAAAACCCATATCCTTAGCCCTGCTGCAATCAACTCCTTGTATGTTGGCAGCATAGAGAACTGCGAGTCCTCCCACTCCTTGATCAGCACATCACTATCCAAAAACAAACAACCATCAATTCTTCCCCAACATATTCTTTCCCATAGCGAAAAAGGCAAGAGAGAAAGAGACCTGCACGCAGTCCACCTATAGGGAATCGGAATCCCAGTCACATTTGCGTGCAATGCCCTCTGCCCCTCTGGCCGGTTATAGTACTTCTCAGCATAATTCTCAGTGCATGGATCGTATCAATAACGCCGCCTCCTGAGGAGTGTGTTCTTGAACCTCAGTGGAGCTACTCCTGAAGTAGCATTCGGGGATGAAGTGGTGGTGGCCGCAGGGCAGGAGGGAGTGTAGATGCTGTACTGATCAGTGTCCCCGAACTCATGGTTCATGGCATAGTTCATGGCATGGTCACATTTTCGGGAGTTGGCTGTGGAGCTGAAGTTGCAGTTGGAGAAGATTGATCGGTAGGTTCGGTCTGAGATCATGGAGTGTGACCATCAGTAGGAGACTCTGCCGAGGGTGTCATAGTTATCTGTAACTGCGCTGCCTACCTGAAAAGTGCGATAACTGAAATTTCTTGCAAAGAAGTTATACTTTGCAAACATATTTGAGATCTATCGTTGAGATCACCACAAACATATTATGTGTGCTCTACATCTCTCAGCAAAACAATGCAGCATAGTAAATTACGAAGTCCACCTCCCTACATTCTTTCTATGGTTTAAATGGCATAGAGGCATGGGCGGACCCATTAGTGGGTTGGGCCAGGTTACAGCCCGGCCCATTTTTTATATATAAGCGTAAACCCATTTTATTTTTTTTCTTTTTTATATATTGTGTTACACCCCTTTTATATTCATTTTTTTAGCAAATTTATTCCTAATTCCACTCTTAATTTAGTGGAGAATACTGTTTTATTCTTTTGATAAATTCATATAATTTATAAGTATATGTTATAAAAACTTGCAGCCCAACTTAAATTTTTTTCTGGTTCCGCCCCTGATAGAGGTTAATTATGTACTGCATTTACACGACAATAAACGAACATACGTTACAAAACCTAAAAGTTGAAGATACAATTACGTCGTGGATTTAGAAAATATACTAGCATACTCCCGTGGTCGATGGGGAATTGACCGAAGCCAGGCCGGCAAGGGGTCTGAGGAAGAGGGGGAGGAGGAGGAGGAGCAGGAAAAAGAAGAGGACGAGGAGGAAGGGGGGAGGGCTCACATAGAGAGTGGAGGATCAAAGAGAGGGAGAGGGTAGAGGGGAGGCATAGAGGGTAAGATAGGAGCTGGGGGGCTGAAGAGCAGAGAAAGGAAGGGGGAGGAGGAGGAGGAGGAGAGAGAGCGAGCGAGCGAGAGATTGGGGGGGGGGGGGGGGAGGGCAGACGAACAGACGGACAAACACAATTTCTGAAGGATTCACGGGAGAAAAATCTTTCTCGCTTCGCTCGGTCAGTTTTGACACGACATTTAGAGCTAAATATAGAACCCTCCCCCCTAACATTTACCCAACTTCAGCGATACCCCTAACATTTTTGAGAAAATACGGTGAACTAAAATGGCCCCTCGTGTTTCATTAATAAAGATTTAATGAAAACATTCCAAAACACATACATGAACCTTAAGTTCCCCATAAGAATAGAGTACCTCAGCACACGCAGATGCCAGGAGGACTGAAAGATGTAAAAGTACAACAACCATGCACAATTGCAGCCTATACAAACAAACGGATCAACACTCTGTCACATGCCTTTAGTCTCCGTGTTGTTTACGAATCTCTGGGATTCCGCTGACTGGCTATTAGGGGCGTCTACCGGACGACTCTGTCGAAGGAGCTGTTCCGCCTGCTTCCTATCTCTAGCAGGAAGTAAATAGCTCCAATAAGAAATGAAAGAAGAGCACACGTGGAATGTTTGGTCTGACGACCTGAACATGTCATTTAAAATTCTATTGTTCCTTTCCCTCCAAATCCCCCAGAAAATGGCTTCCATCGCCAAATCCCAAAGAACCCTATCTCTTTTCACAACATACTCGCATCTCCAGGACGACCAAAACAAGCTAGCAGACTCAGAAATTAAGGTAGATTTAAGTGCGAAAAAGGTTCCACACGCGAGAACTAAAAGTGTAGTTCAAGAATATGCGGTCGATTGTCTCATCATCCGCCATACAAAGAGTATAAATGCCAGGTCCTTGCCAGTTCCTCTTCTTCAGATTATGCCACATCAGAATATCTCCATTAATAACCAACCATATAAATCTCTAACTTTGAGCGGAGCCTTTACCTTCCAAATGGTTAGAGCAAATGGGCAAGGCAACCCTTCATCATTCAATCTTATGTAGGCATTCCTCACTGTGAATTTTCCAGTAGCATCCTATGCCCATCGAGGAAGGTCTCTATTATCTGAGCCCAGAGGACTTTGTGACTGTAGAATTTTGATCAGTTCTTCTCTTTGCCCCTCGAGACCCCCTGTGACAAGGGTATCCTAATGTTCCAATCGTCAACTGACCAAAGCGAAAGAACTAGTCCTTTGGGATCCTGTGCAAGGGTAAACAACCTTGGGAAGAGTGTTTTCAAAAAAATCATTGAGCACCACCTATCTTCCCAGAACAGTATACCCATCCCATTGTTCACCTCCATCGCGATGGATGAAAAGAAAATCTCCTTGACAGTTATCACCCCTTCCAAAAAAGGGAAGTGTATCTCCTGTTACAACCCCTATCAAACCACTATCCCGTAGAAGGATGGTAACTATGAGAAATAAGTAATGCTCATGTATGTCTAGGGTTGAGGAGTAGCTTCCACCACCATTTTAGAAGCAAAGCGGTATTGAAGTTCTGCAGGTTCAAGAGCCCCAAACCTCTAAACTCTTTACGTTTGCAAACCCGCTTTTAGTTCATGAGACTAAACCTGCTACGCCCTCCATGTATTCCATGCCATAAGAACTTCCTCCTGAGGGAGTCAATCTCTCTTTCCACTCATTTTGGCATCAGAAAGAACGATAAAAAATACATTGGGATGGCCGAGAGGACCGCATGATTATAGTGACTCTAGCTTCTAGGGATAGCAGTTTCCCTTTCCAGCTCGTCAATCTTCTCTGCACCTTCTCGAGCAGCGCAATCCAATGGATTTTCTTAAATCTATCCACAGTTAGGGGCAATTCGAGGTAGGTTATAGATAATCTCTGAACCGGGCAATTAAATATCAGAGAGGTTAAACAGCTGTTAATAGATATATCTCCCAAGAAGATCATAGCGCTCTCATGGAAGTTGATTCGTAGACCTGACCACTTCTCGAAACATAGCAAAATCCCCTTGAGGATCAATGCTTGACCCAGAGATTCTCTCCCAAAAAGTAAAGTGTCATCCGCATATTGCAAATTAATGACGGAGGTGTCTTCATCTCCGCAACCCATCCCCTTAATGAGGCCTACCATCCGACATTTGGCAATCATGTGATGTAGCCCATATGCTACGAGCACGAAAATCAAATTCTGTATTTCTAAACTTTTGATAAAATTGAGTTGTTTGTTTACCAAAATACCCTTATTTATACTATAATTGTTCTGAGTTCTTCTTCCCCAAACACGCGCGCGCGCGCCCGCGCACACACAGACACACTCTTTAAGCCTTGGATTTCTCAGGAACTTTTATTGTCAAGAAGGACAAGGATATGGAAAAGAGCAGCAGGTCAGCCCCTTCCACTTCCACTTGCTGAACCCTACGATTGACGTTCGAGGATCTACGACGATCACCCTAGGAGCATGTCCAATCTTGACGACGTGTACTTGACCTTCATGGTGTGATCAACAGTCAGATGAGCCCGAGGAAGGAGGAGAGGAGTAATTGTTTAAGACATTTGCACGGAGGACAGGGAGCGAGACATTTGAGTCTTCGTTTATGAGCGAGGCGGAGGAGAGCGTGAGAGGCAATAGAAATGAGGGGAGACGCATCCACAGAGACAGAAGTACATGAGAAGGAAGGTGGCCAGTGAGCTTTGTGTAGGAGAGCCTCACGAGGGAGGATCATGTAGGAAGAGATCGGAAGTCGAGGAAGTCGACAATGACAAGGAGCCAAAGAATCAGCAGCAGCAGCAGCAGGAAATCAGCAGCAGCAGCAGGTCGACCGGCCGGTCGACCGTTGTGCACCAACTTCCACAGGCTGTAGCGGTCGACCGCCCAGTCGACCGCAGAAGGAGAGTGATCGACTGCCCGGTCAACCGACTGACATTGCCTAACTCTCGGTTAGGCACGGTGGACCAGCACGGTCGACCGGTGTGTGGGTTGGTCGACCGACCGGTCGACCGACAGATGGGTTCGGGCTGTTTCGAAAAATTTGCTGAATTGAAAATCAGCCCAAATAGAAAACTGATTCTTAGGGTTTCCTTCGGTATATGAGAGAGGAAGACCTCTCTTCATAAGTAATGCTTGTAATACTTGCAAAATTGTATTGATCATCAAATCAATAAAAGAAATCTCTCTTCCTTGCCCCGAGGACGTAGGCGAATTGGCCGAACCTCGTTAAATTCTTGTGTTCGTGTTCTTCTCATTGTTTAATTGTTCTCTACTGTTGGTGGTACTTTTATTTTGATCTTGTAACGCCCCGATCCCGCAGGTACGGGGACGTTATGGCGACGTACATACGCGAGGTGAAAACAACCTCACGCGTATGTTAAGCCTCAGTACAGGACATAGCCTCCATATACATAAGGGTTCCAGCAAGGAATAAGTACAAGAATACCTGCAGAATGAGGTTAGTGATCATAACAGATAGGAAAACAGGGATAAATAAGATAACAGCAATAAATCACAAAGATACCTTTGAATGAGCTCGATGATGAGTCTCCGATGTGAACCCAATGGACTAACTGTTGATACGCTAACTCGGGTCTCCAACCTGGGCACGCAAACCCAGGGTCGTCAAAAAGCTACCTAGTGAGTGGTAAAATGAAGGAGGCAGTAATATATAGTAATACAAGCACGATACTAATATATAATACATGATGTTGTCTAGTGATACCATATAATAAGTATATCATAAGCAGTAGAAATATATAATCATGTCAGTCTTTTAATACCATCACTACCTAGCCGGTTATCATCAGGTCATGGCTATAGTCGTATCCAGTTGATATAATAAATAGTGTTGTCTAGTGGTGATGTGATAGAAATGACCATGTTAGTGGTGACGTGATGGAAATGAACATGTAGATGAAGTATGCAACATAATCATCCTACTGTGTTGTGCCTAGGCAGCATATAGACATTGCAAAACAGAATATAAGCAATGCAAAGTATACATGTACATAAGTAGTACGCCACCTCAGAAAATATATCATGAAACAGGTAAAGTAACAACGCATACATGTAACATGATAGCGGATAAATGATCAGGAACAGTAACAAGTACATCTAAACAATAGTAGACATGTATCAGACAAGTCATGTTATTTATACAATAGTAGCAATCAGTACCACATGGTATTTTGATTAATCTCTTCCAGTGTCCTTACCACTGGCAGTTCATACTGGAGCCCCCACTCCAGTCGAACCCATCCGGACATGGCCTACAGGAACCATTATCCAAACGAGAAAGTGACCAAATAACAAGTGTTCCCGACGTCACTATTGTGTATACTGTTTTAGTATGTTAATTGGAAACCCCTGGTCGAGGAGTTCTTATCGGGTGGGTGTATCCCGTGCATACCCGGGACAACGGCTTATCAGACCCCTGGCTGCTGAGACCAAGACCAGCCCGCTAGGGCTGTAACATATAACGGGATCTCAATGAGCTAAAATAATAACGGGAAACGAGAGTTCATGAGTAACAGACGGTAGCCAGCACTACCCCGTCCCCTGCAGTGGGACAAATAATGGATCTAGACATCCACCCGACAAGATCTAGTCAACCGTCAAGTCTCCCCCATACCTAAGTTCTCTTTATTATCGTTCACTATACAGTATAAAAAGTACTAGTACAGAACATGGTACATGTAATACGATAACATGACATGAGCTCTGTTGATAGCATGAAACACGATAATGGGAAACAGAAAACAATATACCGCATATCAACAGCTCATGTATCCAGGAATGGGAATAACAATATCAGTAACGGGAATCAAGCAATCATAAAACTGGCATACAGGAATAGCATGGAACAAGAATACATGTAATAGGAACAGGGATCCATATGACAAGAATAGAGAAACCATACATGCATGTGTAACAGTGATATGCCGAGAATCCATCTAACGATGATCATAGTATATGAAATGACGGTGTTCTGTGAAGTGGTGCACATGAATACTGTAGGCTGTCTAAAAATCACCAAGACAAGCCACCAAAACACAGAGATCCAAGATCCAGGCGCAAGGCTAAATGTGACAATCAAGACGCGAGAGATAGCCCGCGTCTCAGCATCAAGGCGCGTCAGCCCGAAACCCGCGTCTCAGCATCAAGGCGCGTCAGCCCGAAGCCCGCGTCTCAGCATCAAGGCGCGTCAGCCAGAAGCCCGCGTCTCAGCGTCAAGGCGCGTCAGCCCGAAGCCCGCGTCTCAGCATCAAGGCGCGTCAGCCCGAAGCCCGCGTCTCAGCATCAAGACGCGTCGGCTCGACACCCACGTCTCGGTTGCAACTACCCCGATTATGGCGCCATCCGCCGCCCATGTAGCGAGGAAGTTGGCCCTCATCGTGGAGCACTTTTAGGGGGCACGATCACCCCCTAAAAACCCTATAATAGTCCCGTCACTATTGAAGGAGGGTCGACAATTATCGGAGGAAAGGAGCAAGACAACACAAGAAAGGAGGACGACGATTATCGGGCAAGAGAGAGATTCCGAGAAAAAAAGGAGACAGAGAGAGAGAAAACCCTTCAGCGAGCTTACTGAGTACTAGCCGCTCTTCGCCTACCTCCTCTTCTAGAGTTTTGGTAGACGGAGCTGAGTTACTCCCTCTACCGACCGAAGAGAAGATCCCCGACGGTCCAAACAGTCATCCGGTCAACGGAGAACAAGATTCACTCTCCACCGCCACACGAAGAACCCAGCACTAAACAAAGGGGGAATTCAAGATTCAATATTCCCCCTCCCTTGTAACCGGAAGATTAAGCCGGCTGTAATCTTTTCCATCTGATTCCAGGAAACGTTACACCAGCCAACCCCTCTCCGTGTCAAACAAGAGATGGCGACTCTGCTGGGGACGACTTTCGTCACTGACGAACAGATCGTGGCGCAGGATGATGTTCTCCGTAAGGGGAAGATGGTTGAAACACTCGTTGTCGAGTTCGACCAGGCGAAGTATGAAGAGTTCCTCTCTTCTGGCTCCAAGAGCCCAAAGACCCGCGTCTGCCACAGGGTCTCAACTGAAAAGCTACCCGAAGCCCAATCTGAGGCTCTGCCGGGTGCCGATGCCCACTGTGCCAAGACAAGTTCACACACCAACGCTTCCCAGAAGGCCCGCGTGACCTCCGGCACTGCTGTTGCGATCAACCACGTCGCACAGAACACACGCGCCAACGCCTCCCAGAAGGCCCGCGTGGTCCCAGGCACCACTGCTGCTGCGATCAACTGCGTCGCGCAAAATACCCGCGTCAACGTCTCTCAGGAGACCCGCGTGGTGAACACTCTTGGTTCTATAAACCAGGATGTTGTTGGTTTCTCTCCACCTCCTCGACGCAACCGGAATGCTGAGCGTCGACAGAGGAGACGCGCGCGTCAACTCCAAGTCGGAACCATTGGTTGTCTGACTGGGGGTGGACGCGGCGTACAATCTGATGCCTTGCCCGCACCTCGTCCAGTGCGTGAGATCCGCGTTTGGCGACCCAAACGCGAGACCCCTCAAGTTGAGTCCTCTGAGGACCAACTCATCAAACGCCAGGGTGAAACCTCCGCGTCTTTTCAAACGCAGAAGTACGCACTCATAGGCGTGGGGCCCAGCAGCCCACTCTCTCTCAAGCAACTCTGCCTAAACGCATCAGGCAGCAACGCGAGACTCGCGCGCGCGTCATACAGCCGCGTCATGAGAGCCGCGTCCCTGAAGTCTGCGTCCAGGCTGAACAGCACATGACTGTCTCCCGTCTTCGACGTTGCGAGACCAGTCTCTTTAATCCCCCTCCAACGGATTTGAGGGATTATTTGACAAGGAAAAGAAGTGCCAATCAAGCCACTTCGTCATGCTGCTGTCAGCAACTCATCCATATGCTCTCTGGATGCCATTATGGGTCAGGCGTGCACCAGCAGTCCTTAATCAGACAGCTGACCCTGATTCCCCCGTCAGCTAAAAGAAGACGCTCCCACAGGAGGAGAACCTTCTCAGATGTTGAATACCCGGAGCTTACTGCAAATATGACTAGCAGAAGCAAGAGAAAACAACCAATGGTCAACTCAGAGGAATCTGACTCTGAGCCGGAGGGGGTGTATCAACACACTCGCACCCGGACAGGGGCCATTCCCCCAATTGACTATAATGCCTTAGCCCGCGGCATTAGAATGGGTGATTCTCACTCCGCTATAGTGGAGTCGCAGGCTTCAAACTCTTCCGTCGAGAAGGAGGCTTCCGCCTACATGGCAGACACTCCTGAGGAGACGGCCAGGCGTTTAGAACAGACGCAGAAGCACCAGATGGATATAATCGCCTCTCAACAGAGATCCATTGACTCCCTTAAGCATATGCTTGAGAAATTGCTTGAAGAAAGAGCGAGATCTCCTCCTAGACGGCCGAAGGGGAAAGGGAGAAAGGGAGGAAGCCCACCCTCCGAACCTTCCGACGAGACACGACGATCCACCTCGGATGTGTCCAAGCCCTCGTCGCAGGCAAGAAGCGACCAAGACCAGGAGAAGACTCATGCTAAGAGGATGAGTCAATTGGAACGACGCCTCGAGGCCCTTGCCAATCGCAAGGACCTCCAAGAAGCTGGAATGGTCCGGCCCTATCCGGCTGAGTGGGACTTAGTTCCATACCCTCCTAAGTTCAAGGCTCCAACCCTCCAAGCATTCGACGGGAAGGGGTCACCCAACCAGCACATCTACTACTTCAAATCCCAGACCGGGAATGTGGTAGATAATGACGCCATTCTGGCGCGACTGTTCATCGGCACCCTGAAAGGGTTGGCTTTTGAGTGGTTTATGAAGCTCCCGGAGGGTTCTATCAAGAACTGGGGGGATCTAGAGAAGCTGTTCTTGACACGCTTCTTCGAAGATGACTCCGAAGTCACAATACCCACCCTTTTAGCTACCAAACAGCGGGGAGGGGAGTCTGATTGGTAGTAAAAAATGCATAATTGTCATCATATTTACCATCACATTTTCATATTTATTAATTTAATTCTGCACATTTATTAATAATTAGTAATTTATTGTGTGCAGGCCTCGAATTGTTATTTTAGCAATAAATAAAGCCTAAAGAGCCCAAAAGCCCAGATCCAAGCCCATGTTTGAAGCCCAGGTGAAAAAGCGCAATTACAAGAAGTCAAAATGCAGATACAAGGGCTAAAAGTTGCAAATATCAGAAATTAGGGTTGGATAGACTTCTATCAAACCCTAAACACCTGCGGGATAAGGATAAAAAGCCAAGATAAAGAGGAATTTCGTGGAGAGAGGATTTGAAGAAATCTGGATTAAGAGTAACTTGATTATCAAGTTATCTCGAAAATCTAGATTTAAAAGGCCAGGATTACAATTCTAGAAGCAGGCGCCCACATGGACGGACCAGGAGAGGCCACGCGCCAAAGCGCGTGGCCAGAAGCCACAAAAGTGCCGCGGAACCGCCGCAAATCCGCGGCACTTTGATAAGATCCTGATCCCAAATTTCGTGGGCAGATTCGTCCGGGACTCTGTAGCCTTCTGCATCTATAAATATCTCCTGCAGTGCAACGTAAAGAGCGTCCAGCGTCCAGCAAAGGGCCAAAAGCTAGGGTTTTTAGGTTTTAGGTTAGATTCCATTGTAAATTTTTATTTTCTTTTTGTGAAAGCTGAGAGGAGATGTTGCATTCATGGAGGAAGGGATCCTCTTGTACCGATGGTGACAGCCGGTGTAAGTTGTAAATTTCCTCCATTGTTTAAATCAAATCAAAGCTTGTTTTGTTATTTTTATGTTTTATTGTGTCTCTATCTTTGTCTATCATTGTTTTTCTATTTTTGGTTTATGACATTGTTTCTTTCTCTAATGTCTTGCCCACCATGAGATCCAACTGCTTCGAGAATACCTAGCCGAAGAAGGAACCTTGATGGCCTATGGCGATGAACAGGTCTTCATAGTTGCTTTTTATTCCCTAGTTGCTTTTTATTCCATAGTTAAGAAGGCGGACGATCCTATATGCCATGCTTGTACGCCTTCTAAGAAAAGGTAAATCATCGCAACGGTTCAAACGGTAAGCAGACTGAAGAGGTAATCTTTCTTTCTTTTCTTCCTTTAGTTTAGATCCACATCTTCCTAAATTCTTTTTTTTCCACTTCATTGTAAATACCACTTTTCTTTGTAAATACCATCGTGACTAACAAATTAACTAAAAAAAGATAAATTTTTAGAGAAACTTGCTTAACGCTTCCATCGCAGTCCCTCCCTGAGGATCACGACCCGCATAGCCTTGCTACCGCGATTAGAACTGATTCCTCGTACGATCTATTTTTAAAACTAAAATACCATCTTTTGTGTGCAGGAAATTTCAGTCAACAAATTGGCGCCGTTGCCGGGGAGGGACGGTAAGTTATCTCTAAAACAAAAAAAAATTTAATTTTTAACTAATTCTTTATTCTTTTCTGTTTGCAGTTTGGAGAACAGGAAACAGAAACTTATCGCAGCAGTGGACATATAGCTATCCTGTGTCTCTGCCCTCGAAGGCAGAGCACGAGGACCTGCAACTTTGCCGCGGAAACGCGGCCAGAGCCGCGGATCCGCGGCAATTGCAGTGGACTACTCACTGAATTTTTTTTGCAGGTCTCTGTAAATTAAAATACTGCTTACTGATATATTCTGTTTTGTTCTGTGATACACCTGTAAATTGCTAATAATTCAACAGTAAAATATTGATTGTTAAAATAAAAAATTTGATTAGACGTTTGCATATTAGGTACGTGTCTTTTCAATTATTTTTATTTACTGTTGAAGAGTGCTGGAGGAGCAAGGTACGTACGCATTGCATGTAGAATAGGATTCATCTCTTGGTTGATTTTCTGCTTTGAGTGATTCTTATCTATTTATCTTGTACACTTGCACTAATTCATCTTAAGGGCATAACCCATTAACAAGATAAGGTGGGGATTTCATCACCCTTCCTTAGCCCAAAAATCATATCCCGAGCACTCACTAACCCAAGCCTAACTTAAAAATTAGTAGACGTTGGCCCTAGGGACATCTCGGACTCAATTAGGAGATTATCCTAAGGGGAACGGTGTTGGAAGTTGACTCCTGCCAAATCAGTGTCTAGGAAGGGGATTGAGGGCCGAAAGCCCGAAGTGTGGTGGTTATTTAATTAAGGAACGTCTTTGACGGAAAACCTCCCACCACTCTTGCCCCGACCTGGCTGATTAACTTGTGGTCAAAGTCTACACCCTACCTCCCGTGGACAGTCTAACCAGTTAGGAGTCGTCTAGGTCATAGGTCTACCCTAACTTAGGTTAGAATTTTCTTTTTGTTTGTTGTGTTTTGTGTTGGTGTGATATGGCATATAATAATAATTCCAATTTTAATCCATATTACACCCCTAACTATTATTCGGATATTACCACCCGGCATACCCTAACTTTGACCAATCTAGTGTGCCAGAATGGTCTTATCCGAATGAATATAACCCACACCCCCCATCTTATGACTATAATTTCCATAATAATTTCAACTTGTCACAGAGTTCATGGGGTTTCGAGTCCCCCGAGTCTAATTCTCAACCAAATTGTCCTCCATATCCATCTAGTCCACATTCTTTCAATGATTTATACTTAGATCCACCAATTCATAATAGACTACCATCTATTGGGGAAATGATAAGTATGCATAAGTCCAAGCAACAATCACCATCAATCTTAGATAGGATGATGCGTGAGTCCACCGACTCACAATTTCATCATGATGACACTTCATCTTTTCAAGACCAATCAGAACAAGATGATCCTATCGACTATAAAGAGATGCTAGCTGCCATGACTGAGGCTCAATTAGCCCGTAATCATGACATAGATTTGATGGTTCAAGCTTTACATGCTCACAGTTCGGCCGTTTCTGCTTTCATTGACCACTCACTTAGAGCCGACGAACCAAGTTGCTTTGGACAACAAGATTCTAATTCAGTACCATCATGTGAACTTGCCGAAACTCCAATTTTTGATAACTTGGCAAGTTTTTCCTTTCCTGAATTAGAACTTGAGCTTGAATATGATCATGATCTTCCACTTGATGATTCAATTTTATTTCCTGATCTAATAATGACTCCAGTGTCTCCACCTGATTTCACTTTTCCCGAGTCAACATTGGATCCTATTCCAATTCATTATGAAATTGAATCACCCATTTTAGATGATCATATTGAACTTGACCTAGATTCTCACAATCTCTTTACTTCTGAAATTGATTGTACAATTCTGACGGACGATGTTGACCTTAGTTTTGAAGAATTGTATGGCGATGAGCTAGAATTCCTTAATATTGGAAGTAAAGAGATATCATCCATATTAGGTCACATTCCATTGTGGGAAGAAGATTGTGGACTTGAGTTTCAATTTCTTGACTTGGACCCAATTCTTGAACCTAGCCCGACTCCTGAGCCCTTACTTGATTTGAGCATTTTCTCTGAGTCGGTATTCGTTCCCGTACCTATAATGTCCAAGTCGATAATTCCATCTTTCCATACTCCATTTTGGGACAAGGCGGTTGACACAATTGACTCTGAAATTTATTATGAAATTTGGAAATTTGATGGGGTGGAAATTTTAAAAAATGATCACACATACATTTTCGTGGGTTATACAAGAAAAATTTTTGGTGGGTTCCTCCATGAAATACTATATTATCTTGATTGGGTAGCAACGCTTGGCCCAATTAGACCACCACCGGAACCACCCCCTAAGGTAATTTTCCGCCTTCCCTTGTTCTTTTTCATGCATATATGCATTCATTCATACATTGAGGACAATGCATGAGATAAGTGTGGGGGTGGGCTTTACTAACATACTAACATAAGTAGACACTAACAAATTGCTAATAAAAAAAAAATTTTAAAATAAAAAAAAATGTTATAAAAAGGAAATTTTTGACTTATTTTTTGAAAGAAATCTAAGTTAGTTTTAAGGATTAGGAAATCATGATTAGGATTTCTAAAACTTGGTCAAAATAAATAATTGTTTAAATTTTTAGGTATAGGAGAAGAAATTGAATAAAAATTAGTCTTGATTTTTACCTTAATGAAATGTGCATACCAAATGCATATCTAGGATTCTAAGACAAAGACCTTGTGCCTCATAAAAAAAAAAAAAAAAAAAAAATCACCAATTAAGCTGATACATGTGCCTCAAGAAGCATAAGTATTCATGCCTAAAGGTGAGTAAATAAAATAAAGTCCTTAGTTTTGGGGCCTAGTTCACTCGAATTTGAGTCCGCGGGGTGTTTTCTCACTTGGTGCCCTAAAGCCAACCGTTTGGGAGCCACCGACTTTAAGTTCGCTACATGGGTGGATTAGAAAGCCTAAGAAGACTAAGAAATATAATATATGTATTAACACATCTAATAATCAATTAGTTAGGTATGAGGGTCTCAAGAAGCCTTGATGCTTATACGAAAGAAAATTAGATGAGTTATACATACCAAAAAAAAAAAAATTATATTAACCATTAATAATTAATTAGTTAGGTATTAGGCCTCAAGAAACCTCGATACTTACACGAAAGAAAATTAGATGAAGTTATAAAAATAATAAAGAGGCATGAGAGTCCAAGTTAAGGAATTCCTAGTAAAAACATAAGGATGCATATGATTTTTGGTAATGAAAAAGACTATATTAGAAATTCAATTTTAATTCTTACTTAAAATGGAAAACAATTAACTTTATTAAGACTAAGTTTAAAGAATGAATAAAAATGAGGATCCTAAAACTTATAGACTACTTAGTCTCTTCAATAATAATTCAAATATTTTTCTTTTTATGGATTTTGTGGGTGCAATCCGCTGAAAACCCTCACGAGACAACACTCGTCCTCTAGGGTAACCTAGGGGTTTAACGGCTTGTTGCACGTGCTAAGTGCAATCGTGATTCCTACGAAAGTGAGTTAGGTTAGATTAACTTTTCATTTCTTTTCTTTTTCTTTGTTTTTACTCGAGGACGAGCAAAAAGATAAGTGTGGGGTGTGATTGGTAGTAAAAAATGCATAATTGTCATCATATTTACCATCACATTTTCATATTTATTAATTTAATTCTGCACATTTATTAATAATTAGTAATTTATTGTGTGCAGGCCTCGAATTGTTATTTTAGCAATAAATAAAGCCTAAAGAGCCCAAAAGCCCAGATCCAAGCCCATGTTTGAAGCCCAGGTGAAAAAGTGCAATTACAAGAAGTCAAAATGCAGATACAAGGGCTAAAAGTTGCAAATATCAGAAATTAGGGTTGGATAGACTTCTATCAAACCCTAAACACCTGCGGGATAAGGATAAAAAGCCAAGATAAAGAGGAATTTCGTGGAGAGAGGATTTGAAGAAAATCTGGATTAAGAGTAACTTGATTATCAAGTTATCTCGAAAATCTAGATTTAAAAGGCCAGGATTACAATTCTAGAAGCAGGCGCCCACATGGACGGACCAGGAGAGGCCACGCGCCAAAGCGCGTGGCAGAAGCCACAAAAGTGCCGCGGAACCGCCGCAAATCCGCGGCACTTTGATAAGATCCTGATCCCAAATTTCGTGGGCAGATTCGTCGGGACTCTGTAGCCTTCTGCATCTATAAATATCTCCTGCAGTGCAACGTAAAGAGCGTCCAGCGTCCAGTAAAGGGCCAAAAGCTAGGTTTTTAGGTTTTAGGTTAGATTCCATTGTAAATTTTTATTTTCTTTTTGTGAAAGCTGAGAGGAGATGTTGCATTCATGGAGGAAGGGATCCTCTTGTACCGATGGTGACAGCCGGTGTAAGTTGTAAATTTCCTCCATTGTTTAAATCAAATCAAAGCTTGTTTTGTTATTTTTATGTTTTATTGTGTCTCTATCTTTGTCTATCATTGTTTTTCTATTTTTGGTTTATGACATTGTTTCTTTCTCTAATGTCTTGCCCACCATGAGATCCAACTGCTTCGAGAATACCTAGCCGAAGAAGGAACCTTGATGGCCTATGGCGATGAACAGGTCTTCATAGTTGCTTTTTATTCCCTAGTTGCTTTTTTATTCCATAGTTAAGAAGGCGGACGATCCTATATGCCATGCTTGTACGCCTTCTAAGAAAAGGTAAATCATCGCAACGGTTCAAACGGTAAGCAGACTGAAGAGGTAATCTTTCTTTCTTTTCTTCCTTTAGTTTAGATCCACATCTTCCTAAATTCTTTTTTTTCCACTTCATTGTAAATACCACTTTTCTTTGTAAATACCATCGTGACTAACAAATTAACTAAAAAAAGATAAATTTTTAGAGAAACTTGCTTAACGCTTCCATCGCAGTCCCTCCCTGAGGATCACGACCCGCATAGCCTTGCTACCGCGGATTAGAACTGATTCCTCGTACGATCTATTTTTAAAACTAAAATACCATCTTTTGTGTGCAGGAAATTTCAGTCAACAGAGTCCGTCAAATCTTTCGTGGAAAGATTTCGGAACACGGCACTCCGGTGCCCAAGCGGTATGACCCAGGCCACCATGGTGGAAACATGCCGCCACAATCTCCAAACCTCACTCCTTGCTCAAATAGGAGTTGCTGAAAGCCGCACCTGGAAGCAGTTAGTCCAACAGGGTGAACAGGCTGAGGAGATTGTTGCCCGTGTCAAGGCAGAGGAAGGCAAGCTGCGGCCGGAAAGGTCGACAAGGCGTGCACCGGCACCAGACACCTCCCTCCAGACGAAGCGGAAGGATAATTTGGCGACGGAGACCAAATCTCCCACCAAACCTCAAACAGGCAGGGCAAGTGGCTCTTCAAGCCAGCCACGCCCCAACAAGCAGTATTCCTTCAAGGAGGAACACGTCGATTCGCTCTTCAAGCTACTCAACAAGAGCAATCGACTGAAGCTCCCTGAAATTAGACGCCCGGAGGAAGTCGGCAAGACCGACAATCCCAACTACTGCATGTACCACAGGATGTTGGGACATCCTACCAAAAGCTGCTACGTCTTCAAGGACATTCTTCAGGCTCTGATTGACGCGGAGGTGCTCAAGCTCCGACCAGAGCAGAAGAAGGTCACGGCCAATGTAACGTCGGTTCTCCAGTTCGGGAGACAACCTCCTACGCCTGCGGGGGTAACTCCTATTCCAAGAGGAGAATTAAGAGTGGTCAACACAGACCCTCACCAGCAGCAGGAGAAGGGCTTGGTAGCCGTCCCTACACCTCAGGGGGAAACCATGTGGGTCCACCCTGACCTCGTCGATGAACAACAATGGACTACTGTAACCAATAGGAAGTCCAAAGGCAAGGCAAAAGCTTCGTCCTGCCATGTGGTATGTGCTTCCTCCCGAGAAGCAGAGGATGATGTTCCCTCGCTGACTGATTCAGAAGAGGAAACAATAGTCCTGGCCGCAGAGCCCAGCCAACCGATGGCGGGGACCCGTTCAGGACAGGCATACTTGAAGCAGTACGGCGAGACGGCAGCGGCTTCTCCGCAACCAGCCGTAGAATCAGCCAAGCCCTCCACGAAGCCACCTGTGGCGAAGCAGAAGGAGACTCGATTCTCTCGAGCCCTTCCAAAAGGTGCAACGGAAGGATCCTCGACACCTTACCACTTCGATGTCTTGGCTCAACTAGCCAACATCCCGGCACGCATCACCTTGTATGAACTCCTGAGGCTATCAAAGTCAACCAGAGAGGCTCTGCAAGAAGCTCTGGCAAATGCTGAGGCCTTCGTGACCCAGGTGCCGAAGGAGGAAGATGTAGAGGACTGCCTCCATACCTCCCAGAATGCTCCCTGCATTACCTTCACGGCAGATGATATGCAGGTTAAAGGGAAGCATGATCGACCCCTGTACTTCACAGGTTATATCGGATCATCTGAGGTGAACCGCGTTCAGGTAGATCCAGGGTCCGCATTGAGCATCATGCCCCGCCGAGTCATGCAACACCTCGGCATCCCTACCCACCGTCTGAGCCCTACACAGACGACCATCTACGGGTTCAATGCCAACGGCACCCGTCCGATGGGAAAGATCAAGCTCAAGTGCCAGATTGGGAGCCTCAAGTCGGAGGTGACATGCTATGTCATCGACGCCGACACTTCCTACAATCTGCTGCTAGGACGACCATGGATCCACCGCAACTCCATCGTTCCCTCCACTCTTCACCAAGTCATGAAATACATTGACGCGAGTGGGAAGGTGCAAACGTTGGTTGCCGAAAGGTATCCGTTCAAGGGAGTCGAGAATTATTTCACGGATTCCCTTTTATATCAGGATCCGGTGGATGAAACCCCGCAACTGGAGGCGCCAGACTCTGGTAATGAGGCTGACACTGAGCCCGAGCAAGAAAAGTGCCTGTGGGAGTTAAAACCACTTGTAAAGAGCACTAATAAGCTCGATGTTGATAATACCACCGACGATGCAGGCGGTTGGTATATTAATGAGAATCTAGACTTTGAATATTTTTCTGCGTGTGCATCCGATTCAATACCGTCGGATACTACTACCGACGTAGACGATGACATCTGGTCGGCAATGGATGCTTTGACATCATTGCATGTACCAGTAAAATCATCTTTCGGGACATACCAGGATAATGGCGATGCGCAGGAATCTATATTCTTGGTTCCGGCAAGACGAAAAGGCCAAAGACCAATACTTTTTGGGCGAATCTCGTCTGAACCAATACCCCGCGAAGAATCGGAAAGCGAGGAGGAATCCCCTCAGCTCGACCATTATGAATCGAAAGAACTCAGAATGATGAAGCAAATGGGGTACGATATAACCAACAAGCCCGGGTTGAACTTCGGCAAAGGAAAGAGGACGCTACTTCGATCCTTTGTACCAAAAGGGAAGGCCCCTGATTATTATCATCGGACGCGCAGGGGGTTGGGCTATGTATCAACTCCAGTCCCATCAGCCTCTGATTCTCAAGAATCGTCGAGCAACGATTGCTCTTCAGACACGTCATCATGGGAGTCAGATGTCAGTGTCGGCAACATCTTCAAAGGGCTTTCAGTAAACATGGTTTCAACAGGCCATCTGGAAGATGAAGTTGAAGAAATGATCCAACCTGATACAGATCCTTGGATCAAACATTTGAATGCTCTTTGGGACATCCGCTTTGAACAGCGTGAGCCACCCACAGATGACAAGGTTGTTCAGATCAACCTAGGAGATGAGACCAACCCCAAGCCCATCTTCATAAGTGACGGCCTGTCGCCTCCAGAGAAGAAGGATCTAATATCTCTTGTACAAGAGTATATAGATGTCTTCGCCTGGAATTATGAGGACATGCCTGGACTTGATCCTCAAGTGGCTATGCATCGCCTCAACATCAATCCGGACATGAAGCCTGTTAAACAACAGCAGCGACGGTTCCGTCCAGAGATAATGGAGGCAATTCAATCAGAAGTCAGAAAGCTCATCGATTCTGGCTTCATCCGGGAAGAACAACATCCCGACTGGGTAGCCAACATCGTCCCCGTCGCCAAGAAGAATGGGAAGATCCGGATCTGCATCGACTTCCGTGATCTAAACGAGGCCTGCCCCAAAGACGAATTCCCATTGCCAATCACAGATGTCATGATTGACAATACTTGTGGATTCGAGCGAATGTCCTTTATGGACGGGTTCTCAGGATACAATCAAATCAAGATGTATCCCGATGACGAAAAGCATACCTCCTTCAGGACTCCTCTAGGGGTATATTGTTACACCGTCATGCCCTTCGGACTGAAAAATGCAGGGGCAACATACCAAAGGGCCATGAACGCCATTTTCCATCAGCAAATGCGGAAAACGATGGAATGCTATGTCGATGACATCGCGGTGAAAAGTCGCACTAAAGGTGATCACATAGCAGACCTGAAGGTGGTCTTCGACATCATGCGGGCTCATCAATTAAAGATGAACCCCACCAAATCCTTCCTGGGGGTAGCCAGTGGCAAATTCCTAGGATTTGTTGTGACTTCCACAGGAATCTATTTGGATCCAGAGAAAGTCCGGGCTATCCAAGAGATGCAGCCCCCCAGAAGCCTCAAGGAGCTCAGGGGATTACAAGGACGATTGGCGTACATCCGCAGGTTCATATCAAACCTTTCCGGGAGATGCCAACCCTTCGCCAAACTGATGAAAAAGGGTGTTTCATTCATTTGGGACGACGCTTGTCAAAAAGCATTTGAGGAGATCAAACACTACCTCACCCAACCACCAGTTCTTGCAGCTCCGGTATCCGGAAAGCCTTTCCTAGTGTACGTCCGAGCAATGGATCATTCCCTGGGAGCTCTACTAGCTCAGAATGATGAACAAGGACGAGAACAGGCAATCTACTATCTGAGTAGAACAATGATCGGAGCCGAACATCGGTACAACCCGATCGAGAAGGAATGTTTGGCATTAGTGTTCGCCATCCAGAAAATGCGACACTATCTGGTAGGCCAGACTATAAATGTCATATCAAAAGTCAACCCTCTGAGGTTACTTATGACAAAGCCTTCTTCACTAAATGGCCGGCTGGCAAAATGGGCCATATTGCTATCACAATATGAGATGCATTTTCTGCCGCAGAAAGCCATTAAGGGACAAGCGGTGGCGGACTTCCTAGCTGAACACCCAGATCCGAGGGCAGCCAAACTCTATGAGGATCTCCCAGACGAGGCCGCCGAAGTCTGCCTGACTCAGATGTTGTTCGAAAGTCAAGTATGGCAACTTTTCTTCGACGGTGCACCAAGGACAAGCCCAAAGGGACACGTAGTGGCGGGGGTAGGAGTAGTACTTGTCTCCCCACAAAATTATGTGATCCCCCGAGCTGTCTCACTAACGGAGCCTTGTTCCAACAATGTGACGGAATACAACGCTCTATTAATTGGGATGCAATTCGCCGATGAGATTGGCGTTAAAAATCTCGAGGCTTACGGTGACTCTAAACTCATCGTCAGCCAAGTTCGCGGAGAGTACGAGGCCAGACATGAAGATCTAGTACCCTACTACAACGCGACAATTCACATGGCCGAAAGGTTTTCAAACTTTTACATCGACCATGTACCGCGCAGGCAAAATGCACATGCGGATGCACTCGCATCCCTCGCTGCTTCCTTAGCTCTTCCAGCTGGAGCAATGGAGAAAGTATTCGTCTATAGCCACGACCTATACTGTCCAAAAATTCCCCTCGGAGACTACCCAGGGTCAGCGGGAGATCGTCGCGGTAAAGAAACACTTGAAGTGTCGACCGCTTCAGGGCTTAAAGACTGGCGATTCCCCTACATTGATTTTGTCTTATACGGCATTCTGCCCGAAGACACCAAGGAGGCGGCCGCCATTCGGAGGAAAGCCCCCAAATTCTACTATAATGCGATTTCGCGAACATTGTATCGTCGATCGCATGACGGGATCCTGCTCCGATGCCTCTCAACAAAAGAAGCCCAAGGAGTATTGAAAGAAGCCCACGATGGTACTTGTGGAGCTCATCAACCTGGCCCGAAATTGGCACATCGACTCCAAAGGATGGGTTACTATTGGCCCAAGATGATTGCCGATGCTGTCGCTTATGCTAAGAGATGTTACGCCTGCCAAATACACGGCGATTTCATCCATCAAGCACCAGGGTACCTCCACTCAACGACCTCTACTTGGCCGTTTGAAATGTGGGGGATGGACGTGGTTGGCCCTATCAGCCCACCATCATCGAAAGGACATCGGTTCATTCTAGCGATAACCGATTACTTCTCAAAGTGGGCCGAAGCTATCCCTTTGAAAGAGGTGAAATCTTCTAACGTGATCAAGTTCGTGAAACATCACGTTATTTACCGCTTCGGTGTGCCTCGGCGTATCATCCATGACAATGGACCCCAGTTCATCAGCCAGGCTTTCCAGAGATTCTGCGCGAAGTTCAGAATCCAGAGTGTGTCCTCAACGGCATACTATCCTGCTGCTAACGGTCTTGCAGAAGCCTTCAACAAGACTATTGGCAAGCTTCTCAAAAAGTTCGTCTCGAAAAGTCAACGAGACTGGGACGACAAGCTGGGTGAATGCTTATGGGCCTACCGCACAACGGTGCGAACCCCAACTAAAGCCACGCCATTTTCCTTGGTATACGGATGCGAAGCCGTCCTTCCATTGGAAATACAAATTCCCTCTCTACGCGTCGCCTTGACAGCGGAAATGACAACTGAGGAGAAGCATCAGCAGCGACTCCAGGAGTTGGAAGCCTTAGACGACAAGCGTTTGCAGGCCCAACAACAAATCGAGCTTTACCAAGCTCGTATCACCAGAGCCTTCAACAAGAAAGTCAAAGCGCGAACTTTCAAGAAAGGCGACCTTGTCTTAGCTGTCCGAAGACCCATGGTCATGACGCACAAGACAAAAGGAAAATTTCAGCCCAAATGGGAGGGACCATTTGTAGTAGAGTCAGTCTACTCAAATGGATCATATCGCCTCATAACTTCAAATGGCGATACACTCATGATGCCGATCAATGGCAAATTCTTGAAGAAGTACTATCCTTAATAGTACTCTTCTTCCGATCAAGTTAAAAGTACACCTCTGATCAAACATCCGACGCCCTCGACGGCTAAGGATAGAGGGAAATGTTGGCCTTTAAGCCCAACATAAGTCCTCGACAACTCACCATGCTGAGGGGAATAGCATGGCTAGCCCAACTCAAACGGTAGTTGGTAAAGGCATGTCAAACCCGTTGACAGCTGAGGATTTGCTAAAAATCCTAAGGGACACGTTCCCATTTGATCCGACGCCCTCGACGGCTAAGGATAGAGGAAAATGTTGGCCTTTAAGCCCAACGTAAGTCCTCGACAACTCATCATGCTGAGGGGAATAGCATGGCTAGCCCAACTCAAACGGTAGTTGGTAAAGGCATGTCAAATCCGTTGATAGCTGAGGGTTTGCTAAAAATCCTAAGTGGACTCGAGTCCACTCTTTCCTCCAAAGTCCCTTACCAATTCTCATCCATAGAATGGTAGGACCACAAAGTGCAATCATTACTACGTTAACACTATACCTCTGGTAATGAATACCCTTTGTCGGGTATAAACTTTGCTTGTTAACTCTGCATAGAGTAACAAACTCTCAAATTTGCCAAGTTAACACTATACCTCTGGCATTTCAAATTCCACTTGTCAATTCTCATCAATAGAATGACAGGTCCTCAAATTGCTCTTATCACGAGCCAATTCTTGTCAAGTTAACATTACACCTCTGACAAACTACTGTTCAAGTTAACATTACACCTCTAAGCAGTACATCGAGTGCCTGTCAAGTTAATATCACACCTCTGATAGTCACCTTTCTTCAGACTTCCGTATCGAAGCTGAAATGGACGATGCCAAGTTAACACTACACTTCTAGCATCCGAGTCATCGCTAAGTTCAACAATACACCTATGGCCATGACCGTTCCTCGACTTCCTCGTCTAAGTCGAGATGACCAATGCTAAGTTCAACATCACACCTCTAGCATTACCTCACTGTTAAGTTAAACATTACACCTATGACAGTGACATTCTGAGTTAAGTTAATATCACACCTCTGACTCACATCCTTGTCGAGTTAACACCACACTTCTGACAAGACTATCTCCAACCCGTTAAGTTAATATCACACCTCTAACGGTAAAAGCTTTACTAGATTCCTCGCGGGTCTAGTTTCACTTGTTATTCTCTTCAACAGAATAACAGGTCCACCTAAAGACATTGTTAGGTTAACATTACACCGATGACAATGTTTTATCAAATTCCCCAGCTGACCTTGAATCAAGTCAATCCTAGACACTTGACAAAAGTTCACCTTCTCTGGGAGTACGCATTCCCCCTGTCACTTTCTTTTATAAAGTGGCGGGTCCACCAAAATCATTCTTTTGCTTCTAAAACAAAACATTCAAGACAACAGAAAGAGGCAAAAAGAAAAGTGTCACTTTTATTCATATCCAAACACATGAAAGTGATACAAAACGCTCTCTTATACAATAAGATTGAGTGTTACAATTAAGGAGTACAAAGAAGTCCCTCTCTCTCTCTGAGGCCGTACTCACTCCTTGAAGCCGCATCTGATCCTAAGTGCATGATGTCTGAAGAAGTGCCAAATTGTGGCGACTGTTGGAACCGATTGCACTTTGATGCACGACGCCAACTTCGAAAGCGCCCTAGCTGACTAAGCCAGGAGCAATGGTGTTCTTGAGGTCCGGTGGCAACAGAAGAGCCTGCAACCCTTCGTTCAAGAGTTGATCTTTCCCCCGCAGGCCATCCAAAGGACATGGACTGTCCTTGATGTTACTTCTGGGATGGGAGAGGAAGAGGATCCTCTCCGCCACCGCAACCGCCGGAACCTCCTCGCCGTCATACTTGACCTGACCATCTCTTGCCATCAGGCAAGAGTGGTGCAGGAGATCTGAAGAGACCTTGGCGAGATTTGGGTCCTCGTCAGAGATATAATTTACTCTCTTACAAACGACGAGGACCATAATTTACTCTCTTACAAACGAACATTGAGCAAGCTCGCCGGTTGAAGCACTCTTCCAGGAGACCAGCGAACCTGCAAAGAACAAATAAGAGAATCAGAAAATCTGGAACTTAGTATACTTTAACAAAAGAAAACTAAGTAACAGACGCGGCAGTCATTGAAGACTTCAGACGCGGAAATGATCTGCACAGTCAAACCACCGCGTCAGCAGAAACAGACGCGAGTCAAAACTGTACCACGCCCAGGATTCAAACGCGGTCTCAGTTTGCACCCGCGTCTAATGTACTAGACGCGAAAAACTTCAAACGCCGAAAATTGCCATCTCTCTGTTGGGTGAACAGGAGTTGCAAGATTCAGGTCTGAAACGCGCCAAGGCAATAGCCATGAGCAAAGCCAGCGTCAAGAGCCCGCGTTCAGAAAAGTTCAAGTCACCAGCACAAATTCCAGAATAGGAATGCACCAGAATTTCATTCAGATGCCTATGCCAAAATACAGGCTATGGACATCATCGGGGTGACATACCAGCAGAAACCTCTGTCCAGAGTTGACCTCTCTGCATCCAAACGCGGGTGCGCAAGATGACATGAGAGAGGATTCCTTCTGAAGAGACCAAACAGAGGCATGAGAGCTCTGGGTCATCTTCATCCACGGGGTCACCTTCACCCATGAAGACGGTTCTCTGAAAGATAATTCAAGGCGAGACTTCTCTCGGAGCAAAACAAATGAAAACAGTCTAAGTTGGATTGTTGAAGAGGGAGAGGGTGCACTCTATTTATAGGCAGTCCCTAATAACTGTCATTAATGGGGCATCAATCGGAACCGTCGCGCACAACTGTCAAAGCCCAATCAAAAACGGACGCGTGGAACGCTGCTTTGGAAACCGTCGAAGTGCGCCGGTTTTTCAACCGCCAGCGTCGGTTCCGCATGCAAGAGCATTAACGCCTGAACCCAATAAGAGGCTGACGCATGGATAACTGTCTTGGGAAGCAACGGATGACCCGGAACCCCAATCGACGGTGAAGACTTGACGTTCAAAGATCTCCTAAAAATCTTTTAAAGTCATGCTGCATTGAACGCAGATGGGAAAGTCGCTCGAGGCTGCGTATCCCGTGTCTGATCGATCCGCGTGCGTCATCAGAGATTCAGACCGCGTTTCACTCTGTGATTGACGCTGCGTCTCACTCCATGGACTGACGACCGCGTCTCACTTTATGGATCAATGCTGCGTCTCATCAAGAAGACCGCGTTTCACTCTGTGATTGACGCTGCGTCTCACTCCATGGACTGACGACCGCGTCTCACTTTATGGATCAATGCTGCGTCTCATCAAGAAGACCGCGTTTCACCCTGTGATTGACGCTGCGTCTCACTCCATGGACTGACGACCGCGTCTCACTTTATGGATCAATGCTGCGTCTCATCAAAAGGACTTAGTAAATCTAAGTTCCTGTAGACTGACGACCGCGTCTCACTTTATGGATCAATGTCGCGTCTCATTAAGAAGACTCAGAGTCAAGGCCGCGTCTCATTAACAGAACTTAGTCTTACCTAAGTGCCAGTTACCAAGGAGTTGGATTCGCCTACAGCTGAGCAAAGAAGATGGAGCAAAATTTTTCAAACTTTTATTATAAACAGTAAAAGTGGATACAAACACTCTAAACAGAGTGTCCTCTTCTTTACAAAAAAGGGGGAAAAGAAAAGAAGGCTAAATGTCCTGGTTCGCCAAGGTACGGATTTGTTCCCTAAGGCGGTGAATCTCGTGTTGGCGCGTCCTTTCAGCTTCCATAATAGCCCGGTTCCGCAGCTCCTCTTCGGATAAGAAATTTCTTGCGGCCAGCTGCGTTCGCAGAGATTCCACCCTGGAAGAATGTAGAGACAGACTCTCTTCAGCTCGCGCCCTAGCAGCTTGTTGCTCCTCTAGCTGCTTTTTGATGGTAGCAAGCTTTTCCTCATTGAGCGCAAGCACAACTTCTGCCTTGGCAATGGTGTCCCGAGCCCTGATGATGACTTGCTCTGTGCTCTGCATGACAAGCTCGGATTCCCTTGAATCGCCAGCTAGTTTCTGACATTCAGCCTGGGAATATTCGAGATTGCGGATCTCTGCAGCGATTTGTGCCTCCGCCTCCTGTCGCTCTCGTTCTTGAGCAGCTAGGAGCCTAGTCAGGGTGGCCTGGGCCTCACTAAAAGAGCCAGCATCTTCCAAAGACTCCAGCTCCTGCAGGTAGTCTCCCAGTTGCTCTACCACCCGTAGACACGCCTTGGCAAGTGAAGGGCCTCCAGTTAATTCGACGTTCACGGCCAGATTTTTAAGAAGCGTCTGGGCAAATTGGAACGAGCTGTTTCCACGTAAGATGAGATCAATACATGATCTCATCGAAGCGAAGAATTGCTGCACCATCTGACGTGCCAGTTCCCCCATGTCTTCACCACCTAGGAAGCTTCCCGACCCCTTTTCTGTCACAGGATAGGGGATATAAGGCGGATCTTCTCGCACAAGAGTCGTGCTGGCCGTCGAGACAGCAAGAGCTAGACCGGCCGCTGACGCTTCCAGAGGTACTACCTCTGCAGGAGCCTCCACGACCAATGAGGGAGTAGTAAGCACGACCTCCTCAGAAACCTCCACCGAGACCTGAGCTGTATGGCCTTCTGGAAGGGTGCCAACCATCGGACTCTCCACCTGAGCCCCCTCGGTCCTCTCTGCAAGTTATCGCGATGTTAGCCACAATGATAGAAGAGCTAAACATTTAAAGCATCAGAGCTGCCTTACCAGGTTGGAGGTCCGGAGACGTCAAATCCTGCGGAGCGGAAGTCTCCTCGGCTTCAGCAGTAACCTCCTCGCCTGGCAGAGTGAGAGCCTCCTCAGCCTCAGTGGTTACTTCCTCTTCTGGCAGAGTGGAAGGCTCCCCAGTTTCAACAGCTGCCCCCTTTGAGGGTATCTCAGCAGCCGAGACCTCAATCCCCTCGTGCCGGGTCAACTCTTTCACCATCTCCTCGATACGCGAGGAGGTTGTAGCCTCAGCATCTTCGGTTGGCCCTGCAGCATAAAAGAAGAATGTTAGAACATCCTCTTCAATATGCAAAGAGAAAATTAGACAGAAGATGGAAAGAATACCTTCAGTAGGGATAATCGCCAGCGATGGTGCAGTCGATGGCTCACCCTCATGTATTTCCTCCTCCGAGATGTGGAAGAATTTGCTCTGATCAGGAAGAGCGGGTTCATCGCCATAGTCGGTCTCGTCTTCGAAGTCGCTTTCCCCCGATAACGAAGAAGACGACAGCGCAACGCGAGGAAGCTCCGCAACAGGAGCCTTACCTCCAATTACCCCAGTGGTAGGACTAGGGTCGACTGCCCTAAGACTGGAAATGAAGATGCTAGGAGACCCCGGCTGCTGTGCCTCGTCTCTCCCATCATGAGCAGAAGAAGGCTCGGGTTGAACTGAGAGGCCTGCAATCTCAACATCCCCTCCAGTCATTATGTCAACCTCCAGTGACTCGTCATCTTCGGCGGCGGTGGACTCTTCAACAAGCTCTCCTTCCTCCACGGTCTTGCTGCGCGACCTAGGAGCACGGACTAGGGTGGGGAAATCTTCATCTTCCGACGGTTCCTCAACCCTAACAGGGACGTCTTCAGGAGGAGCCTCAACTCCGGCAGAGATGTCTCCGGATTGAGAGACTTCAGCCGTTAAATCCCTCCGAGCCTTCTTTGGGGCGGGCTCAGCGATAGAAGCAGAGCGTCGATGACGCTTGCTCGCCAACTGCTTAGACCTCTTGGCCCGCGGCTCCTCCCTCGTGGCTGGTGGCTCCACCCTTGTCGCTGGTGGCTCTGCCCTTGCCGGTCGCGGCTCCGCCCTCACTGCTGGGGGCTCCCTCCTCGATCTTCGCCCGACCTCCTTTTGGGCCTTCAGGTACTGTTCTACGAGTTTCGTCGGTTTACTAGAATCAGTCCTGGCCTCGAGACTTGCATTGATGCTCTCAATGCATGAAGACGCCGGAAAAAAGTCTGGCGTTTGGATGGCTTGGGAGTACCAAGTACAGAAGCTGAAACTCGTACGGCACTTGGGCCCCTCGAGAGGTAGACGGAAAGATACTCCCGTCCCTCCAGCCACACTATAGTACCAGGCCCGAGCACCCTCGAACAGGTTCCCTTCGAAGGCGAGTCTAGCATTGGGGTTCCCGACATAGAGCTGATCATAGCCGAACTGTCGAGCGAAGCGACTCGGCATGTACGGCTCAATGGTACATGACGTCCCTTGCCGGAAAAGCACATATCCGGGCCGGATATTTAGCAACCACCAGAAGGCCCCCGCGGATAACCTCGTGAAGTCATCTGGGCCAACAGAATCAACAAGTAGATCCCCGAAAGATGCATCAGGGATCTGGAGGAGGCAGCGATTGAGCTGGTAGTTTGCAGGGTCTGAAAGGCACTTCCGGACGTAATATATATAAGGATCACGCCATTTTGAACCCTCCAACCGCTGTACGAAAGGGACAGAATTCTCCCTCCAACGCGCTGCCGTCATCAAAGAAGGGCAATGCATCACGTACCAAGCAATAAGGTACGTGTAAGGCAGCTCGACACGAGGGTTGGGACGCTTCACCGTCGGACTCCCCTCTGAGTCAACATACGGCTTTCCCTCGGAGTCTGCAGTTTTTGGTGGCTCGCAGAAACTCTTAGTGAGCGCCCGCAGCCCGCTCTGAATACCAGCCGCCACGGCCGGGAGAAGGGCTATGGGGTTCCCATGAGCCAGGAGCACCGCCGGGTACACCACGTCAGCAACAATGACTTCATGCGGCAGTGTGGGCACCACACAGCGCTTCAGCCACAGCATCAGAAAGCCCGCCAACAGCGCCCGATCGGAGATAGGGGTCCGGGCTTGATGGTGAAAGCTTTCAAAAACCAAGTCAGGGTCGAAACCGTCCTCGTTCGACTCCGTGGTGTAGAAGCTGTTCGGAGCCTGGTCGATCCTGTCTTCAATCTCCCTGTCAGAGCTGGGATCCAATCGGGTTATCCGATGGTCTTTGGTGTTGACATTATTGAACAAGTAACTGGCCCAAGACAGTTGCTTGACCCCCTGCGACCGCCATTTGGTTATCTGGCCGCAAATGTGGAAGTGACATAGCACTTCCCAGTAGGTCTCATATATGAGGGGAAACTCCTCCTTCACATAGCGAAGCTCCACAGCGGTCGGGACATATTCCTCATAGGGAATATCCCCTGTCGACAGCCCCGAGACCTCGTGCAGCTCGTGCAGAGCAAGGCCCATCTCTCCGACCGGAGTGAAGAACGTCCCCGTCGAAGGATTATAACGCTCTAGAATCCCGAAGAAGTTCTGAGAGCTTTGAGGGATCCCCCACTGCACGGCCCTGACTGCCGAGTACAGTCCCACGCGCTTTAGCAGGCCCCCGAGCTCGGTAAGGACAAAGCCGACCATCCTGCCCCACCAATAGTTCTCCGTGGAACGGACCCACCCCGGCGCACGGAACCCAACCGGGTAGTCACCCTCCGCCTCCATGAAGGCGTTGAGGAAGGTAGTGCCAAGTTGTGGTATCTCCCCAGCTGGAACCTCAGTCCTGCGCGACCCAGGGAAAAGGCCGATAACTGACCTGTCATGGCTATCATGACGGTAGACTTTGTGGGAGCCCAAATCACCGAGAGTGACCTCGGGAACATATCGAGCAAGGTCCCATTCCATCTTCCGAGGGACGGACATATGCTGGAAGTAGGACAGCGGGAACATCCTCTCCATGTCTGGAAGAAAGAATCTTCCACCCTTTATTTGACGGAGCCATTTGTAAGTTCCGTCGTACACGCTATGGCCGCCCTCGTGGATACGATCTCCGAAGAAGAAGGCAGGCTTCTCCAGCTTGATGCCAGCATCTGTTGCGAATGCTGCATCAGTCATAAACACCCGAAGAGTTCTCATGTCAACATTTGAGAGCCTCTCTCTGCGATCCGGTGATTTGTCAGCAGTCACAGGAACAGTCCTTTGCAATACAAAAGTCAAATCCCGGTCAGCACCACCTACATGACCAAAGTGGCACTTCTTGGCGAGTGAAGTAGCAGGGCGTGGCGCTGCAAAAAGAAAAGGACACTTAGTTAGATACTCTATCAAAAGCATAGAAAAAAAAATGCTAAGTGTTCATAATCCGAACGCAGAAGAGACACTGGACGCAGGAATTATCAAATCCGCGTCCAGACCTGCGCATCCACGCAGAAGAGACACTGGACGCAGGAGTTATAAAATCCGCGTCCAGACCTGCGCATCCACGCAGAAGAGGCACTGGACACAGGAATTATCAAATCCGCGTCCAGACCTGTGGGATCGGCGTCTCCACAACATTCTCCTTGATGTCACTTCTGGGGTGCGAAAAGAAGGGAGTTATCCACCTTAACCTTTCCACTACCATAATCGCCAGAAGTTAAGGAGGGTAACCCCCTTCCTTTCACATCCCCAGATGTCGAAGTACTTGGACTCGGGTGCCAGATTCATCAAAATCAGCAGCTGATGAAACAGAACGCAAGGATCAAATCCGCGTTCTGTAAACTAAGTCCGCGTCTGAACCCTTCACAAATAGAAAATATTCTAAATGAAGAATCTGAAGCGCAGGACTCAAGGGCGCGAGGGTCCAAACCCGCGCCTCGGTTATCATCCCAAAGACTGCGTCTGGGAATCAAACACGATTTGAAAATCACGTGTTAAGGGTTCTTAAAAGTTCTTTGAACTTTCTTTAATGGCGAAACTTCCGCCTAAGAGGCCTTTACCTTGGAGACCTGGGAGAACGACGTCCTGTGCAGAGGAGGAGCCGCCCTCTGGGCCTCGGCGACGGTCGCCTTTGAGGACGATGCAGTTGGTTTAGTCTTGGGTGCCATTGATGTTCAGAAATCCGAGCAAGGAGATGAACAAGTTCGAAGATGAACAGAGAAGGAAATTCTTTTTCTCAGCGAGTGCGTTCGGAGAAGAAGATGCATCTCTCCAACTGTTGCCTTTTATAGGCACAGGGATTCGCGAAGATACGCGGCGCGTGGCCCGGTAGACGCTGCAGCGAGTCGCCGCTTGACGCGTGTAACCAAATCGTTTCTCAACGGAGAAGATCATGCGTCGCAACCCCGCCACGAGTCAGCAGTCGACACGTGGAGCAGTTCATTTAATGAACCAGGAAATCCGCGCGCCAAAAGGCGAAATTTCGCCGGTTCCCTAGGCCAGCTGGCGGCGTAATCATGACATGGCACAGAATTCGCGCCCAAAGAACGCACCTCCTCGATGAACATGCCACGTCAGCCTCTCCATGAATGCATTCGGAAGGTCGTGTCTCTCTAAGAAATTCGCGTCCTTCCAGTCTGACCAAATATCGCGTCTGCCTTCTGAAGATCAGTCGCGTCTCCATTTCCAAAGGACGCAAATCGCGCCTTTACAGCAGTACCATCTCTGCTTTTTAAAAAGAACCTGCGTTTGGCCTCCTGCTTCTGCAAAATCAGTTCAACAGTACACTGACGCAAGCAGACGACCAACCACTCCTGGCTTAAAGCGCGCCAGTGACAGACTAAAAGCAATCGGGGAGGTTTAGACTGTGCATCTAGACACTCAACATGATCAACTCTGGGGGCTTCAAAGAGTTCAACAGTACACTCACGAAGACCAACTCAGATAAGATCAAACCCGGAGCATCAACAGTCTAGTCATGAAGGCGAACTCAGCTAGAGTCCAAAGTATTTCGAAATCCGTCCCAGTTAACTGCGGAATGTCGAAAACTTTGGAGGGGGTTCTGTAGGCTGTCTAAAAATCACCAAGACAAGCCACCAAAACACAGAGATCCAAGATCCAGGCGCAAGGCTAAATGTGACAATCAAGACGCGAGAGATAGCCCGCGTCTCAGCATCAAGGCGCGTCTGCCCGAAGCCCGCGTCTCAGCATCAAGGCGCGTCAGCCCGAAGCCCGCGTCTCAGCATCAAGGCGCGTCAGCCCGAAGCCCGCGTCTCAGCATCAAGGCGCGTCAGCCCGAAGCCCGCGTCTCAGCATCAAGACGCGTCGGCTCGACACCCACGTCTCGGTTGCAACTACCCCGATTATGGCGCCATCCGCCGCCCATGTAGCGGGGAAGTTGGCCCTCATCGTGGAGCACTTTTAGGGGGCACGATCACCCCCTAAAAACCCTATAAATAGTCCCGTCACTATTGAAGGAGGGTCGACAATTATCGGAGGAAAGGAGCAAGACAACACAAGAAAGGAGGACGACGATTATCGGGCAAGAGAGAGATTCCGAGAAAAAAAGGAGACAGAGAGAGAGAAAACCCTTCAGCGAGCTTACTGAGTACTAGCCGCTCTTCGCCTACCTCCTCTTCTAGAGTTTTGGTAGACGGAGCTGAGTTACTCCCTCTACCGACCGAAGAGAAGATCCCCGACGGTCCAAACAGTCATCCGGTCAACGGAGAACAAGATTCACTCTCCACCGCCACACGAAGAACCCAGCACTAAACAAAGGGGGAATTCAAGATTCAATATTCCCCTCCCTTGTAACCGGAAGATTAAGCCGGCTGTAATCTTTTCCATCTGATTCCAGGAAACGTTACACCAGCCAACCCCTCTCCGTGTCAAACACGCATAAATAGGAATCAGAATAAGTTTTTCTAAATATATGGCATATATATATATATATATATATATATATATATATATATATATATATATATATATATATATATATTATATATATATATATATATATATATATATATATAGATGAAATCCAATATACATTAAACCATGTAAACTAGTTTTTGATTCTATCTATTCATGAAAACCATGTATATGTATTTATGAAATCTAAAAACCGGTTAAACTGAAAACCAAACATATTGATCTTATGTGTGTGTGTGAACTTAAGCATATCAACACTATCTATGTTTACACAAGATCTAAACACAACTAAACTAAACACAAACCAGTCTTCTTGTAGAACTCCTTCTCCAAGCTGACTCGATGCAAACACGATCCAAAGAGCTTGACTCTAACCGAGTGCTAGATGCGATCTTAACGCGCGAGCTCTTGAATCTACATGAGTTAGCTCCAAAACTCCTTTGTTGAAGCTAAGCACCTACTAAAATTCTGATACAAAATCTGAAGCTATATAAACATAAGATGATTAGTACTATAACTACATGAGTTATTGTTGACACTTAAAAAAGACAAGATTCTTATTGGTCTAAACAATGTCTAAACTTGTTGACATTTACAAAAACAAGTGACAGACGAGCTGAAGACCAGTTTTCACCCATCTCCGAGGGACAAGGAAGTAACTTGGACTCCACTGATCCAGCAAGCAGACAGTGAACCCGGATTGTTTCTAAACAGATCTCAGCAGGTCTAAGGTGCTAGCACTTAGCATCGCATGAGCCCAAAGGGATAGCCTCGCTTGAGAGGCTAATATCATCCAAAGCCTCGCCAAGAAGCTAACTCGCAAACTTCGCCACAGAGGACTTCCAGCTCCGCCAAAGGGTTTCTTTCGGACTTCGCCAGAAACCGTCTCCAGCTCCGCTACGAGCTCAATGCTGACAGCTCCGCTATTGGTCTACTATGGTCAACCTTTGACCAATCAAATCTCCGGATGAGATTGGATCCAATCAGATCAAATCCAATTAAGATCAAATCAGAGATCAAATTTGGCAGTTGATTGCCACAATCTCTTGACTCTTCTAAAAACGAGTAAGAAGATAAGGGGAATCCTCCAACGATATGGAAAGGATCAAGAAGATCAACCGACTGCCAATTCTAGCTTCGCAGAAGCTGATCCTAGCCTCACAGCAAGGCTACTTTTCAGATTTAAACAGATTCGATTCAATCTGTTTCTATATTTTCAAGGGACGATTATACCCTTGCTCTCCCTATAAATAGCCCGCCAGGGGTACAAGGAGAGAGGATCGGGAAAAAAGAGGACTCCACAAGCAGAGGCTTCTTCATAACGCACCGTGCGCTCTCGAATTCAGAGACCTTTTAGAGAATTGTTTTCTCTATCCAGGGTGTTGATACCCTAACATCGTCCTTCTTCTCAAGGAATCTCCGGAACCAGGCGAGAAGGAATTCCAAATTGAAGGCGGTTTTTGAGAAGCAGTAAGAGGGTTCTACCAACCTTCTATTCTCTGATTCCCCGAACCAGGCGAGAAGGGAATCTCATCTCGCATCGTCAAAGGGACAAAGTGGTCGCGCGCTGACCAGACTCCTATCGGTACACTTCTCCAGAATCTCTGAGGAGATCTACTTGTAATCTTTTTAAGAATACTTGTAATTTAGCTCCTCAACATTTTTTTATTGTAAGTTTTCCCCTTTGCGAATATAATGGAAAACAAGATGGCGACTCCGCTGGGGAAACAATTCTCTACTGCCGAGAATCAAGTGTCACAATGCGACGAACAGACCTTCGGGTCTAACTCTGAATTCAGAAAGCCGTGCAGCCAGAGCCCCTCTGGCTAAATCTTCAAGGAAAGTCTCTGCGGAGACAGAAAAGGTTCTCTGCGAACCTACTGCGGTTATTTGGCGCAATAAGGAAGCACGTCCGCAGTCTGATTCCTTTACTTGTGAGAACTTGGTGGTTCAGTTCGATCAAGGAACATTTGAAGAAGTCCTCTCTGGGGGTGGCCCAATGCTTCGAGCACGGAAGTATAGGAAGGTTTCCACGACCAAGGTTTCAAAGCAGAAATCGGAAACAGAATTCTGCCAACACCCCTCAGCCTCGCGTGTGGCTAATCAGGTTCCTTCCGAACCTAAGTCTCCTCTGCCAAGGCGGGTATGGAAGCCTAAACAGAAGTCTCCAACCGAAGCTTCAGGCGTAGCTACGCCTAAACCGCGCCTCTCTCGCGAAGAAAAAGGCAGGATGCCTGTCTGCTCCAATCATAAAGTTACGACGGCAATCATACCGTCGTCCAATTTAAGAGCAGCAATGCCTCACGCCGGCCCGTCCTCATGAGCGAAGCTACTGTACCACAGCGTACGCGCAGGGTCCATGACCGCGAAGCTGAAGCTAAAGTATTATCTAAGGCTAATTGCCTTCGCAGCAGCATAGCGGGTAAAGCACCACAGCGTGCTCCGCTTTCCAGTGCGTCAAGCACTAAGCTCACGCCTGATGGCGAAGCTAGAACCAAAGCACTATTCAGTGCTAATCCCATCTGCAGGGATAAAAAAAGCAGGACATCGTCCTATGCCCGATCCAAAGAGCCTTTGCGCTCGATTGCAGAGACCCAACCGGGTCTGATTTGAGAAAATTGTTAACGGATAGACAAACCTCTTCCCCTGTTGTCAACAAGTGGGATGCCAGCTGGTGACACTCCACTCGGTCCATTGCCGGCTGGGACCAATCCCCGCCACGCCTCCAAGACGACGGTCAGTTTTTGATCGGCTATCGGTACAGGCCCCGAGGAAACACTGCAAAAGGAGCATCTCACGAGATCCAGCCTCCGCATCCGTCAACATGACCGGAAGAGGACGAGAGTCCCCAGATCTAGATTATAGCTCAGGCTTAGGCGAAGTCTTGGTGCATGAAGAAGGTGTTTTCCGAAACACCAGATCTAGGGTGGCGATACCCTACACTTATGAACAGCCTTCTTCCTCGACGGCCCTAGCCTCATCAGAACCCAGAAGATTACTCCAGTCATCAGACGAAGATGATGAAGATAGTGGGTACGCCTCTTCGGCGACAGTTAGCTCGGTGCGAACAGACAAAGCATCAGTCAATATGGCTGATAATGCTAACGATGACCTTCGTCGACGTTTGGAAGCTCAGGAGCAAACTTTCAGAACCCAGCAAGAGGCCCTGGACAACATTCAACAGATGCTCACTCAACTCCTCAGTAACCGGAATAACAATGATGCCGGGAGCAATCACGATGAGGAGGAACACTTCAGCAATGAGCAACCAAAGCCGGAGACATCCAAGGAGGGTTCTTCCTTAGACGCCGAAGTCCTTAAGGGCCTCCAGGCTCAAATCGCATCCCTAGCTCAGAGGAATGAATTAAAGAAGGTAGGGGCAGTCCGTCCTTATCCGCCGGAGTGGGATTCGTGCCATATCCACCGAAGTTCAAGCCACCAACGTTGCATACCTATGACGGAAAGAGCTCGCCAAATCAGCACATCTACTATTTCGGTCTCAGACTGGTAATGTTATAATCAATGACGCCATCATGGCTAGGCTATTCATTGGCACCTTAAAGGGGGTGGCATTTGACTGGTTCAGAAGTCTTCCCCCGGGCTCTATCAACTCCTGGATCGACCTGGAAACTCAGTTCCTCTCTCGTTTCTATGAGGACGATACCGAAGTAACCATGGACAAGCTCCTCTCCACTGTGCAGAGGAAGGGCGAATCTGTCCGTGACTACATTGAACGGTTCAGAAACTCCTTGATGTGCCCAACAGGGATGCCACTACCCATGCTCTTACAGACATGCAGACACAACTTCTTAGACCAAGTGGAAGTTCGCATGGGGGCTGTCAAAACCCACACTTGGAAGGAATTGGTCAAACAAGCAGAGATAGCTGAGAAGTCGGCTAAAAAGTTTGAACCATCCGCCCCTAGAGGCAAGTGGGGGATGAACAACAAAGGGCGTAGCGACCTACCGTAATCTTCTCAAGCTAAAGGCAAAGAGACTATGTCTGTGGAGTTATCCGGAGATGTGTAGTCGAAGGCCAAGAAGAGCGGCTTCAACAATCAGGAGCCTAAGTTCCCTCCAAAGCAGTACTCCTTTAAAGACGATCAGGTGGTCACGATATTCCATCTGCTCCACAAAGGGAACAAAATGAAACTGCTAGATGCTCGGCGTCCCAATGAGATAGGGCGCACAAACGACCCTAAATACTGCCTCTACCACAGGATGATCCACCATCCTACTGACAAGTGTTATGTCCTCAAGGACAGAATATAAGCCCTGGTCGATGCCGGGGTTCTGACATTGAAGACGGAGTAGAAGAAGGTTACTGCCAATATGGTGACCCTCGAGTTCGGCAAATCTCCAAAGGTCACAGTTCCTGACGGAACTTATCCAGTCCCTGCGCCACGATTGGAAGTCAAGCATCCTCAGGCTACAGCTCAAGATAATAAGGGTCTTGTTCCCTTAAAATTGGAGACAGGAGAAGTCATGTGGATACACCCACCTCGTCCAAGACGTGCAGTGGGATTCAAAGGAGCCCAACTCAAAGAGCAAGTCTTGCAATGTCATCTCCATCCTGCCAGACGACGGCAATCTTACATCAGCTTCCCTTAGTGATTCAGAAGGAGAAAAGCATGCTTGCACAACGCAGGCCGACGTACCTCAGCTGACGGGCACCCGATCCGAAAAATCATACTTGAGGCAGTATGAAAAGTCTACTGACGAGACACAACAGCAAACGACGTCCGGGGTTCTGACATTGAAGACGGAGTAGAAGAAGGTTACTGCCAATATGGTGACCCTCGAGTTCGGCAAAACTCCAAAGGTCACAGTTCCTGACGGAACTTATCCAGTCCCTGCGCCACGATTGGAAGTCAAGCATCCTCAGGCTACAGCTCAAGATAATAAGGGTCTTGTTCCCTTAACATTGGAGACAGGAGAAGTCATGTGGATACACCCAGACCTCGTCCAAGACGTGCAGTGGGATTCAAAGGAGCCCAACTCAAAGAGCAAGTCTTGCAATGTCATCTCCATCCTGCCAGACGACGGCAATCTTACATCAGCTTCCCTTAGTGATTCAGAAGGAGAAAAGAATGCTTGCACAACGCAGGCCGACGTACCTCAGCCGACGGGCACCCGATCCAGAAAATCATACTTGAGGCAGTATGAAAAGTCTACTGACGAGACACAACAGCAAACGACGTCAGTACAAGCACCAGCATCCACTCCAATCCCAACCAAGGGAAAAGAGAGCCTAAGGAGGTACGATTCGACCACGTGTTGAAGAAACCACCAGGCCAAGGGTTTGATACGCCCTTTCGGTTTGACATATTGGCTCAGCTGGCCAATATCCCAGCTCGTATCACTATACACGAGCTCCTTCGCCTCTCAAAAGAAATAAGAGAAGCACTCAGGGAGGCGCTAGCCAATTCACAATCCTTTCTGACATGCATGCCTGAGATCCCTAACAACGACGTTCAGTCTCCTTGCCCAGAATGTCATCACACACAATCCAAGGTGCCTGCTATTACATTCACAGCGGAAGATATGCTTCTCAAAGACAACAAGCACGATCGACCTCTGTACTACACCGGTATATCGGTTCAACGTGCATTGAAAGAATACAAGTCGATCCGGGGTCTGCACTCAGCATCATCCCCAAAAGGCTTCTCTACTTCCTCGGCATACCACTGTACAGGTTGTCCGCAACCACTACTACAATATACGGTTTTAACGCCGGGAGCAGTCATCCACTGGGGAAAATTCGACTCCGTTGCGGAATTGGGAGCCTGAAGTCAGAAGTGACATGCTATGTCATTGATGCTGACACATCATATAACTGCTGCTGGGACGGCCATGGATCCATGCCAACTGGATCGTTCCCTCCACCCTGCACCAATGCTTCAAATATGTTGAAGATGACGCGACAGTACAAACTGTGTTTGCTGAAAAGCAACCATTCAAGGGGTGGAAAATTACTTCACTGACGCTCTCCTGTATCAAGAGGTCGGTGGGACACCTAAAGAACCATTGCCGGATGATGATGAAAGTGGCAATGAGGCGGATTCAGAATCTGAAGCAGGCATGCCAGCCATTCTGATTGGTGAACCAATTATAGCATGTCTCAATAATCCCCTATGTAATACTCCTTCAGAGGATGAAGGTGAATGGGTAATTAATGATAATATTTCTTTTGATTATCCTGCGACTGTTGGGCTATTTGAATCCATTACGGATAGCTCCCTAACATGCCTTTACATAAGCCAAGTGCGTCCAGTACACCCATGGAATCCGCAGAAGGAGCCGTCTTGGTGATCCCGCCATCTAAAGAAGGGCAGTTACCGATAATCTCGGTAGAACCCAACCACAGGGACCTACAGTTGCAGATTCAAGTTCAGACTCAGACACTCCACAATGCTTTCATTACGCGCGGCCAGCGCGCCATATTATGAAGAAATGGGGTACGACTTGAAACATGGAGAAGGCCTGAATTTTGGAAAAGGAAGGCGCGGTTTGATGCGGAACTTTGTGCCTAAAGGGAAGCCTGCAAATTACTATGATAGTACACGCAGGGGGTTGGGATATGTTACACCCACATCGTCAGCAATCGTTCAAGTCAAAGACAATGAACCAACTCCATCACATTCAGCCTCATCCTCCGAGTGGGACTCAGACATCAGTGTGGGAATGATGTTCGAGAATCTCACTGTCAATATGACCTCAAGCAGTCAATTGGAGCCCGCAGAAGCCACTGATGAGGAACCATGGGCCCAGCAATTAGACCTTCAATGGGAAAAGCGATTCGAACTGCGCGAGCCACCTACTGAAGATAAGGTGATGCAGGTCAACTTGGGTAGTCAAGACCACCCTAAGCCCATCTTTATAAGTGAAAGCCTATCACTTACAGAAAGGGAAGAATTGATAATACTCGTAAGAGAGTATATAGACGTCTTCGCATGGAGCTACGAAGATATGCCCGGACTTGATCCACAGGTCGCTATGCACCGTCTAAACATCAATCCCAACATTAAGCCAGTCAAGCAGCAACAACGTCGGTTTCGCCCGAACATTATGGAAGCTATTAAAGCCGAAGTTCACAAACTCATTGCATGTGGCTTCATCCGGGAGGAACAACATCCAGATTGGGTAGCCAACATTGTCCCCGTCCTCAAAAAGAACGGGAAAATACGGATCTGCATCGACTACCGTGATCTCAATACGGCCTGTCCTAAAGACGAATTCCTGCTACCCATCACCGATGTCATGATCGACAACACATGCGAGTTCGAAAGGATGTCTTTCATGGACGGCTTTTCAGGGTACAACCAGATTAAGATGTATCCCGACGACGAGAAGCATACTTCGTTCCGAACACCATTGGGGGTATACTGCTACACTGTAATGCCCTTCGGACTGAAGAACGCCGGAGCAACCTATCAGCGGGCAATGAGTACAATCTTCCGCGATCATCTCCGAAAAACGGTGGAGTGCTATGTCGACGATATTGCCGTCAAAAGCCGCAAGAAGAATGAACATCTTCGCGACCTGAGAACGATGTTCGACATAATGTGGGCTCATCAACTGAAAATGAACCCGACAAAATCCTTCTTGGGAGTTCAAGCGGCAAGTTCCTTGGGTTTTTGTCACATCAAAAGGGATTCATCTTGACCCAGACAAAGTCAAAGCCATTCAGAGCATGCATCCACCGAGGAATCTCAAAGAGCTCAGAGGCTTGCAAGGTAGACTGGCTTATATTAGAAGATTCATCGCAAATCTCTCAGGCCACTGTCAACCGTTCACCCGACTCATGAAAAAGGGTGCTTCCTTCGTATGGGATCAAGCTTGCCAGGAAGTTTATGAAGACATCAAGAGGTACCTCATAAAGCCTCCAGTCTAAGTGGCCCCTACATCAGGGAAACCATTCTTGCTTTATGTAAAAGCTATGGACTACTCCCTCGGTGCCCTCCTCGCTCAAAAGGACGACAATGGCCACGAGCAGGCCATTTATTATCTGAGCAGAACTCTCATAGGAACGGAATCTCGCTACAACCCTATCGAGAAAGATTGTTTAGCTCTCGTCTTCGCTATTCAGAAGACACGACATTATTTGGTCGGCCAGACCATACATGTCATCTCCAGAGTAAACACATTGCGTCTTCTTATGACGAAGCCAGGATCATTGAATTCAAGATTGGCTAAGTGGGCACTTCTTTTATCTCAATACGACATGATCTTCACCCCTCAGAAGGCGGTTAAAGGCCAGGCCCTTGCAGAGTTCTTGGCTGCTCATCCAGTTTCGGAACATTCAAACTTCACGAAGATATCCCTGATGAAGTCTTCGAGTCTTATGCAACCTCAAAGAGGAAGTGTGGCAGATGTTCTTCGATGGAGCATCACGAATGGGCCCTAAAGGCAAGATTATTGTCGGAGTGGGGGTTGTGTTTATCTCCCCACAGAATCATGTCCTGCCCAGAGCATTTTCTCTGACAGAATCATGCTCCAACAATGTAGCATAATATAATGCTCTGCTCATCGGTCTTCAACTCGCCCATGGAATGGGGGTACGCTACCTCGAAGCTTATGGCGATTCAAAACTGATCATCAATCAGGTTAAAGGCGAACACGAAGTCCGCCATGAGGACTTGGTGCCTTATTACCACACGGTCGTTGAATTGGCCAATCTATTTGAAGGTTTCTACATCGGGCACGTGTCTCGATCTCAAAATACCAAGGCGGACTCTCTTGCTGCATTAGCTACAACACTAGCCTTGCCAGCTGACACCGAGTATCACCTCATAGTCGCAACTCGACATCTTGTATGCTCCAAGCATATGTTGAGAACTCGAGAAGTCTATAATGTCTCCACGGATCTTGAACCAAGAGACTGGCGCTTTCCTCTCATCGACTATGCTTTGCACGGTCTGCTTCCAGACGATCCCAAGGAAGCGGCATCCATCAGACGAAGGTCTCTCCAGTTCTATTACGATCCGACTTTGAAGATACTTTACCGTCGTTCATATGACGGTCTCCTCCTCCGTTGTCTTTCTCATTCAGAGGCACAAGAAGCGCTCCAAGAAGCGCATGACGGTACTTGTGGAGCTCATCAGCCAGGTCCAAAACTTAAGGACAGGTTGCACAGACTTGGATACTATTGGCCAACTATGATAGCCGACGCCATCCAATATGCACGAAGGTGTAAAGCGTGTCAAATCCATGCAGATTTCATACACCAGCCTTCAGAGTTGCTCCACCTGACTGTTGCTTCATGGCCATTTGAAGCATGGGGAATCGACGTCGTAGGGCCAATTAGCCCCTCTTCGACAAGAGGTCACCGGTTTATCCTTGTAATAACCGACTACTTTTCAAAGTGGGCGGAGGCTATACCATTGGCTGAAGTCAAACCTCTAATGTGGTTAATTTCATCAAGCACCATGTCATCCATCGATTTGGTGTCCCTAGGTGGATCGTCCACAACAACGGTCCCCAATTCATAAGCCAAGTATTCTATCGGTTCTGCGATAAATACCGAATTCAGAATGTGGCTTCAACTGCCTATAATCCCGCTGCTAACGGCTTGGCAGAAGCATTCAACAAAACGATTATCAAGCTACTCAAGAAATTTGTCTCCTCGAACAAGCGAGATTGGGACGAAAAGCTTGGTGAATGTCTTTGGGCCTACCGAACCACGGTTCGAACACCGACAGGCAATACGCCTTTTCCCTGGTATATGGGTGCGAGCAGTCATCCCGTTGGAAATACAGATGCCATCATTGCGAGTCGCTCTGACCACTAAGATCACATTAGAGGACAATGATCGATTGCGTCTTCAAGAGCTCAAAAACTTAGATGAGAAGAGGCTACAAGCTCAGCAGCATATCGAGCTATATCAAGCTCGAATCTCAAAGGCCTTCAATAAGAAGGTCAAACAGAGGGTCTTCCAGAAAGGAGACCTGGTTTTAGCCGTCAGACGACCGATGATTATGACGCACAAGACCAAAGGCAAATTTCAGCCTAAATGGGAAGGACCGTTTGTAATAGAAACAGTCTATTCAAACGGAGCATACCGCCTTATGACTTCAGATGGCGACTTACTCATGATGCCGATCAATGGCAAGTTCTTAAAGAAATATTATCCTTAATCAAGGATCCTTCTCATGATCAACTTAACACTACACCACTGATCAAGATCTCTGTGTCCAAAGTACACACAAAGAGAGCCTTTCTCTTCCTCCAAGCGAGATCACACAACCATAAACCAGTAGGAACCTGGCCGTATACTGGTTATCTCAAAGGGAAGTCAAGGTTACACATACGCTAACCAGATAATCCAATATCCTTACGATTAAGGACAGAGGAAAATGTTGGCTTTTAAGCCAACATAAGTCCTCGACAACTCATCATGCTGAGGGGAATAGCATGGCTAGCCCAATTCAAATGGTAGTTGGTAAAGGCATATCAAACCCGTTGACAGCTGGGGATTTGCTAAAAATCCTAAGGACCAGTTCCCATTTGATTCCCTCTCCAAAGTCACTTACCGATTCTCATCCATAGAATTGTAAGACCACATATACATTTCACTGTTACGTTAACATTAAACCTATGACTGCAATTCCCTCGTTTCTCCCCGTGAAACGAGATCTCCAAAATCACTTACCAATTCTCGTCCATAGAATGGTAAGGCCACATATACATTTCGCTGTTACGTTAACATTAAACCTATGACAGTGATTCCCTCGTTTTTCCCTGTGAAAACGAGATCTCCAAAATCACTTACCAATTCTCGTCCATAGAATGGTAAGACCACATATGCATTTCACTGTTACGTTAATATTAAACCTATGACAATGATTCCCTCGTTTCTCCCCGTGAAAACGAGACTTCTCCCAAATTCCACTACAAACTCGAGCTTGTTGACATTTACAAAAGACAAGTCTCAACCCGAGCCCTGTTGACATTTACAAAAGACAGGTCTCGATACTCGTTGACATTTACAAAAGACGAGTATCACAAATTTGAAGCTTGGTGGCGTCTCAATCGGTTATGTCATTGCGACCTCTGAACCAGCAGACAACCAAGTCTCAATTTCGAGCTTGTTGACATTTACAAAAGACAAGTCTCAACCCCGAGCCCTGTTGACATTTACAAAAGACAGGTCTCGATACTTGTTGACATCTACAAAAGACAAGTATCACCAATTTTTGAAGCTTGGTGGCGTCTCAATCAGTTATGTCATTGTGACCTCTGAACCAGCAGACAGCCAAGTCTCAATTTTGAGCTTGTTGACATTTACAGAAGACAAGTCTCAACCCCGAGCCCTGTTGACATTTACAAAAGACAGGTCTCGATACTTGTTGACATCTACAAAAGACAAGTATCACCAATTTTTGAAGCTTGGTGGCGTCTCAATCGGTTATGTCATTGTGACCTCTGAACCAGCAGACAGCTAAGTCTCAATTCCGAGCCCTGTTGACATTTACAAAAGACAGGTCTCGATACTTATTGACATTTACAAAAGATAAGTATCACCGAATTTTTGAAGCTTGATGGCGTCTCAATCGGTTATGTCATTGCGACCTCTGAACCAGCAGACAGCTAAGTCTCAACCCGAGCCCTGTGACATTTACAAAAGACAGGTCTCGATACTTATTGACATTTACAAAGATAAGTATCACCAAATTTTTGAAGCTTAGTGGCATCTCAATCGGTTATGTCATTGCGACCTCTGAACCAGCAGATAGCCAAGTCTCAATTTCGAGCTTGTTGACATTTACAAAAGACAAGTCTCAACCCCGAACCCTGTTGACATTTACAAAAGACAGGTCTCGATACTTGTTGACATCTACAAAAGACAAGTATCACTACCTCGAGCTTAGTGGCGTCTCAATCGGTTATGTCATTGCGACCTCTGAACCAGCAGACAGCTAAGTCTCAATTCTGAGCCCTGTTGACATTTACAAAAGACAGGTCTCATCTTTCGATCCAACAAGGACCGGTTTCGGGCTTGGTGGCGTCTCAATAAGTTATGTCATCGCGACCTCTGAACTGACAGGTAGCCAAGTCTCATCATCCAACCCAACAAGAACTATGTTCTCAAGAAATTGCAATACAATTTGGAATCGCAATTCAAAAAGAACAAGATTGGAGATTCGACAAAAAAGAAAAAATTTTATTCATTCCAAAAGGATAAAGTACATGGAGCTAAAGGCGCACACTGTAAGATCTGAGCCGCTCTCCAAGGGAGTCCAGCCTCGTCCTCCTGTCAACTGCAGCCTGGGCAAGCGCTTGCGACCTCAGCTCGGCCTCATTGAAATCCATTGCCTGGGTCAGACGAGCTTCAACCTCCGCCAATGTTGCCCTCTGTGACAATTCCTGCTGTGAGAGCTCTTCATTTTGAGCCTTAAGCTGCTCAAGTCGCGCAATTTCTTCAAGACGCACCAGTTTAACCTTGGATAAATAAGATTTGCTTTCCTGATCATTTCCTCAGCCTTCCCAATCTTGTCTTCAGCATCAAGAAGAGCACTGGTAGATGCGTCAATCGCACTTCCGACCTCTGCCTGCCTTGTTTCCAAGGAGTTCAAGTCAGAAGAGATAGCCTTAGCAGCCTCTTGAGCGGCAAGCCGGGCCTCGTGCTTTTGAGCGACAAGACGCGCGAACCGCTCATCAACTAAAGACTCCAGGTCCAAACAGCGGAGACGGCGCCATTCCTCTACATCCTTCTCAAATTCATCCACCAGGAGTTCCAAAGCAGTAGCCTGGTTATACCCTCAAAATCCCGAATACTTTCGATGCCACGGGAGAGGACCACCTTTAACTTTGAGAACGGCATAGTCGAGCCCTTCAAAACCAGGTCGATAGTTTGCCCCAAGCCTTTATAAAAGCTATCGACAAGGTCACCTATATAGTCATTCTCAACCTCAGCCACTTCTGGTAGAGAGGTAACTTCAGAGAAATCCACCAGCCTGGTCGACACTATCGTGGAAGGAGCAATGGGAACATCAACAGCAGGGCAGATTGTCAGTGATCTCTGCGGAGTCTTCATGGAAATCAGTGTGCTAGCCACCGTTGAGGTAGGGCTGACAAACATCTCCTGAAAGCAGGCTCAACTACCAGAGTTGGGGAAGTGGGCTTGTAATCACCCTCAGCTCCGCACTTGGCAAAATTGTCGGCACCTCACTCGTTGATATAGTTGGGAGTGAGGACACCTTCGGAACTGCTCCCCCTTCAACCTCTGGTCTTTCGGCTGACTTGGGCCGATAAGAAGGCAGGTACCGTACAGCGCATCCAGCACAGCAGCATCAGCCGCGGCCGAAGCGCTCATGTCACCCCTTGACCCTTCGGGGGAATCTTCTGGCTCTCTGAAAGCTGATGCATCTTGAGGCCGAACACCTGTAACAAGACTGCGGTTAGTCGGGACACTACATGTAAAAGAAGCCAAGAGGTTAGGACAATACTAAAGGATGATGTCGCCTCAAACATCTCGTCAGCCACATCAGTCTCCAGGGGCTCCATCGGAAAATTTTTGGCAGAATCAGCACGAATAGCCGGCTCGCTTTCGCTTGCCGAGTATCCTGTGGACCACCCGATAGAGCTCGATGCCTCAGGACTTCCTTTAGAAGTCCCAGCGCCCGAGGGACCAATGTCGGCCACATCACCTCCGGACTCCTCCGGACGGGCACAAGAACCAGCTTCAGCTCCATAAGTGAATAGGGGATCATAATGTTCCCCTTGCTCTCCAGCTGCCCCAGCTCCTACAATCAAGAAGAGTTGATAATAAGTCAATGGGAACACAGAAAAAGGCTCCATATTATATGGACAGGGTTAATCTTACCCAGACCCGGGGCGAATTCACCGCTAGTCGGCTCAGCAACCGACGGTTCAGCTGCTAATGGGGCAGCAGGAGGAATCGTTGTAGAGGGATGACCCTCTACGACAATCGTAGGAGCTTGGCGGCGGGGCTTCTTCGCCAACGATTTCCTACGAGAGCTACCTGCCCGCTTTCTTTTGAAGTGGATCTTAGAATCCTCTTCCTCCACTTCTTCTACACAATGACGGGGAGCTGTCCCCATCACACCAGAGCCAGTTGCAGGAGTCTCAGCCCCGCTCCCACCTCGAAGCGAGGACTCTCGGCATCTGAGGCCTCGCTGTCTTCATTCAACAAACAAACTCCTCTATACCTGGGTGCGAACCCTTTTGCCTTCCCTCTTCTCAGAAGCCTTCTGCCTCAGCCGCTGAGAAATTAACTTCACACCAGAACTGTTCACCTTGAATTCGAGAGGTGTGGAGTTGGAAGTGGCGTACCACTGACAGAAGCACAGGGTCACTAGGAGATTGGGATCCCTCAACGGCGTACGCAGCCGCGCCCCAGTACCACCTGCAGTAAAGAATCGCCAGGCACGGGCCCCATCAATAAGGCTCCCCATGAAAGCCAGATTGAGATTTGGGTTGCCCACATACAGTTGGTCATATCCAAACTGTCGAGCAACCGACTAGGGACGTAAGGCTCCAAGTAGCAGCTATCCCCGCTCCGGTACAATAGATGTGAAGGCCGGATGCTGACCAGCCACTCAAAAACTCCCCGGCTCAGGGACGACTGCCCCTCCCCCGCATCTTTGAACTCTTCCCCATAGCCTGCGCCCCGAATACGGGGAAAACAGCGAAAGAGACTATAGACGTCATAGCGACGTACTAATTTATGGGCCTCAGCCACGTAAGTCTTCTGCCATGAGCATCCTTCGAATCGACGGAGGAGCGCCATTCAAACATCTTGCGGGGATCCTCTCCAGCTTCAATTAGGGAAGGACAATGCAAGGCGAACCACGCCATCAAGTATACGGCAGACCTATTCTGGGGTTAGGTCCGTCGCGGGGCGAAATGGTCCCCTTTCCACGCTTCATCGTTGGTGGCCTGCAAAAAGCCTCCGTCAATGCACGAAGGCCTCTCTGGATACAGCACACCATGGCCGAAAGAAGTCCCAAAGGGCGGCCATGAACCAAATGAACAGCGGGCAGCAAAACATTTAGATGAACGATGTCACCCGAAGAAGACGGCACCACGCACCTCTTCAGCCAGACTGTAGGAAACCAGCCAGAAATGCCTTCCAGGACATCGGCCTGCGAGCCTGATGATGGAAGCTCCGAAGAACATCACCCTGCTCATAGGGACCATCGTCTTCCTTCACAACTAGATCCCCTTGGGAGTGCTTTTGCATCCGGCCAAAGATGTCTCATCGGCAACTCCGCAATGTGTTGCCTCAGGAGCATTCTCCATATCTGGGAACAAATAGTTTTCCCAGCTTTTCAAGCTACAGGAGGTTCCCTTACTGCCCGCATGCATACTGGAGCAAATATACAAGTGGCACATTAACTCCCTGTAGGTCTCGAACAAGGCAGGTTCCTGCTTCTCCAGATGAGCCAATTCCGCCTCGTACGGGAAGTATTCTTCATATGGGAGAGACCCAAAAGGCAGAGCAGAGACTTCCCGCATCTCATGCAAGGCCATACCCAATTCGCCAACAGGGGTGAAGAAGGTCCTGAAGCTGGGCAATACAATTCAAAAATAGCATAGAAGCACGCCACGTTCATCTCAATACCATAGCAAGTCGCCCTGACGGCCTCGTAAAGGTTCAGCCCCTCCAAATCCTCCTCGAAATGAGCAAGGATGTAGGTAGTCAAATCCACCCACCATGCCTTCGGAGGGTGAATCCAGCCTGGAGTCCTGAAGTCAGTAGCTGGGTAATTCCCGTTGACCTTGCAGAATGGTTGCCAAAGGTCAGCGCCACTGCAGGATTCTCTCCCACTGGGATCTCTCGTGACACATTCTCAGGATGCAGGCCCATTATGCAATGAGGAGGCCCCGCTCTTGCATAACCAGGAGATTGAAGCATCAATTTTCCTATGTGAACAGAGTCGGTATTTCGGCTCACATCCCATGCCATCTTCCGAGCCTGCGTCACGCACTGGAAGGAAGACAAAGAAAAATGGCGCTTGTTGGACGGAAGGTAGAACCTCTCGCCATCCAACTGGAAAATCCACTGCCCTTCCCCTGCATGTAGTTGGTGGTCAGGGTCTAGTGCGGCATCCCGAACATGAAATCGGGCTTCCTATAAATTCGACGGTCGACATCTTCAAGGGGAGCTGTGGTCAGGATACTCCTCGTGGTATATTGATCACCACCATGAATAAGCGTATCTCTGACGAGAGAACTCCGCTCACTGAACAGAGAAGCCTGCCCTTGAAATTGCAAGCTGATATTGCCATCCGATCCCATGGTCATCCCGAACAGGTTGTTTGAAGGACTAGGAGTATAGTGCACTGCAGGAACAAAGAGAAAACTATGATTAGTTCATCAGCCGAAAGAGGGCTAAATCAGAACGCAAAATTTGACAAGGCATAGCCTCGCCCTCTGAGCAAGGATTGGCCTAAACGATAGCTTCGCCCCGAAGCTTAGCTTCGCAGCTGCAGTGTAACTCCGCATCCCACACGAGGACAGGATGCAGGAAAACATCCAAGTGTTAGCTTCGCTTTGGAAGCTTAGCTTCGAACAACAGATGTGACAAAACCTCGAAGGATAACTTCATCAGAAGGGCATTACGGCCCTTTTCTGTCAAATATCAAAGGACAGCTCCGCATCCTGTCATTCAACAGGATGTGAACCGCCTAAAGGTTAATTTTGCTTGGAAGCTTGAGGAAGAACTCTTCAGTTCTTGGATTCCCGATCAAGAAATCAAGGGGATTGGACTCGTGTTGGATTTATCCAAGGACAGCTAGAAGTCGGCCTTAAAGGAGAGACGACAGTCTCTAATCAAAAGGAAAAGTTCCCTACCAGCGATTGGTCGTTCGATGACCGGAGGAGGAGAAGGACCCTCCGCTGCAGAAGTTGCCACTTCTTTTCCCGCTCGTCTCTTGGGCGCCATTGAAGAGCTGCGGAAGCTTTCAGTTTTCTTTAATGGAAAGGAAAGAGAGAAGAAGAGGCTAAAGGTCTCTTAAAATTTCAAGTGAAGAGATCTGTCCTCTCTACAGTCCAATCAGACTTTTATAGGCCAATGAGCGCCTGAAACGACGCCTCGAAAAGAGTACAGGCTGTCGTTTTAAATTAATTTGAAACGCCACCTAAAGCGCCTTCCTGAGAAGCGCTGATTCAGCCACTAAGGATTAACTTCGCCAATGAGCCGAAGTGCGGACTTCGCACAAGTTCATCAAGAACTTCGCCAAAAGGGTTGCCTTAGCCCGTTAAAGGCACAGTTTGCCGACATGCCAGCATCACGCGAAGCTCATTAAAAAAGGACCTTGTCCTTAACTCTGCACAAAGTTTAGCCCCGCTATGGCCAAATTCTCAATGAAGGCAGGCAAAAATCAGATGAGCAGAAGATAAACTTTCATTGATTTAAGAGCAAAGGTACATTGATATTACATCAAGGTTTTGTTTCATACAACAGATTCAGTTGCTCAGCAAGATCATTTGCGCAAAAGGCATACAAGTGGTTTTATCTGCTTCCAAACCAGACCAACTGGACACGAAAGGCCTTCCTCCTGCACAAGGCCGTAACCAGTTGTGCCACGAGGACACGGCCATAATTCTCCACAAAAATGATACATTTTGCCACCAGGAAGCTGGATCACCAAAGTTGAAAGTTGGCAATGAACTTATCGCCACCAATACGATAGATCACCTATAATGGGAATTGGCAGTGTTGTCAGTGATCTCACAGGTGTGACACCACCTTCCCGAAGTGGATCTTCTCGGATAAGCGGCTACCAGGCTCACCTCAGAACGAATCATCTCAGATAAAAGGCTGCCAATAGCCTCTGGGACACACATCAGCTGCCCCAAGTTGTTCCTCCTGCTTAAAAGTAAAGCTTCAACCGGGGAAGCATAAGGCAACTTTTCGGTCTCTTTCATCAAGACACAAGATCGGCGAATATAGCTCACTGCAATGCAAAATTGGAGCAAGTTAGCAGTTAAACACAAAAGATACTGCAAAAGCGCTAAAGCCGAATTCTTTGGGGCGAAGCAATCCGATTTCGATTGGAGCAGAGGATAAGCCTCGCTTGCACAGTGATGATGGGCTAGCTCAGCAAACGCCAAGTCCTAGCCTCGCCTATACGGTTAAGCCAGACTGATCCTATGGGACACAGTCTTAGCCTCACCTATATGGCAAGACTGGCTCAACCTTGAAGAGACTAAGTCCCAAGTTCTGCCTGTGCAACGGACTTAACATGCAGTGATCTTTCTCTATCCAAGTCAAGATGATAGCTTCGCTAGGAAGCTATGCTGAAATCCTTCTTCGCAGATCAGTTAAATAGAGAACAAGGGAAGCTAATCCCTGAAGCAGCCGCTAAAGCTGAATTAAGGGAGATGAATTTCCTAAAATCGGTGAAGTCGTTGAATGATCAAGACTTACCGGTCCTTGGCCGGATAATGAGCAGAGTGGGCATTCCCACTAATTCAGAGATCTGAGTATCTCTCTCAACCAAGAGAAGAGGGGAAGAGCAAATCACTTCTCTCTTCAGAGGACCTCAAGTGTCCTATTTATAGGCCCCATGGCCTGAGCGCTGTCGCCTCAAGCGTGGAAGCACGAGCGCATTTAAGGCATTTACTGCGCCTTGAGAACAGGGACGGTTTCCCTTGGAACCGTGCAAAGGGAGAAACGTCTCCCTCATAAAGGCACTTATTGTGCCTTGAAGAAAGGGAATATCCTCCCTTGGAAACGTGCAAATCGGAGAATATCTCCCTCGATCAGTACGAAGAAAGGAGTAATCCTCCTCGTAACTGGCCCACGGCAGTTGGCCTCGAGAAAGCGACAGATGTTCCAGAGCGAACCTACCTAGCTGCGAAGCTACCCAGACGCGAGTCTACATAATCCTCGGCGAATCTACATTCCAAAGTAGGATTTAAAGCGAAGCTGAACTCAACCATCATGGCGACGTTCATACTCCACACACCACCGATCAAAGCAGTTCAAAGTGTTTCGAAGTCTGAGTTATTGCAGACTTTCGAAAACTTTGAAGGGGGTCTTGTTGACACTTAAAAAAGACAAGATTCTTATTGGTCTAAACAATGTCTAAACTTGTTGACATTTACAAAAGACAAGTGACAGACGAGCTGAAGACCAGTTTTCACCCATCTCCGAGGGACAAGGAAGCAACTTGGACTCCACTGATCCAGCAAGCAGACAGTAAACCCGGATTGTTTCTAAACAGACCTCAGTAGGTCTAAGGTGCTAGCACTTAGCATTGCATGAGCCCAAAGGGATAGCCTCGCTTGAGAGGCTAATATCATCCAAAGCTTCGCCAAGAAGCTAACTCGCAAACTTCGCCACAGAGGACTTCCAGCTCCGCCAAAGGGTTTCTTTCGGACTTCGCCAGAAACCGTCTCCAGCTCCGCTACGAGCTCAATGCTGACAGCTCCGCTATTGGTCTACTATGGTCAACCGTTGACCAATCAAATCTCCGGATGAGATCGGATCCAATCAGATCAAATCCAATTAAGATCAAATCAGAAATCAAATTTGGCAGTTGATTGCCACAATCTCTTGACTCTTCTAAAAACGAGTAAGAAGATCAGGGGAATCCTCCAATGATATGGAAAGGATCAAGAAGATCAACCGACCTACCAATTCTAGCTTCGCAGAAGCTGATCCTAGCCTCGCAGCAAGGCTACTTTCCAGATTTAAACAGATTCGATTCAATCTGTTTCTATATTTTCAAGGGACGATTATACCCTTACTCTCCCTATAAATAGCCCGCCAGGGGTACAAGGAGAGAGGATCGGGAAAAAGAGGACTCCACAAGCAGAGACTTCTTCATAACGCACCGTGCGCTCTCGAATTCAGAGACCTTTTAGAGAATTGCTTTCTCTATCCAGGGTGTTGATACCCTAACATCGTCCTTCTTCTCAAGGAATCTCCAGAACCAGGCGAGAAGGAATTCCTAATTGAAGGCGATTTTGAGAAGCAGTAAGAGGGTTCTACCAACCTTCTGTTCTCTGATTCCCCGAACCAGGCGAGAAGGGAATCTCATCGCTCGCATCGTCAAAGGGACAAAGTGGTCGCGCGCTGACCAGACTCCTATCAGCACACTTCTCCAGAATCTCTGAGGAGATTTACTTGTAATCTTTTTAAGAATACTTGTAATTTAGCTCCTCAACCTTTTTTTATTGTAAGTTTCCCCTTTGCGAATATAATGGAAAACATTAATCATCATCAAAACTAGAGCGATGGAACTTTGGCCAATAATCTCCCCCTTTTTGATGATGACAAAACTCATGGAGTTATATATGCATGGATTACAGATAAGCTTCATAGAAGCTCCCCCTTAACTCATGCATAGCATAAACAATAAGGATATTTCAATAATTCATAAGTAAACACAAACATATATGCATAAACAGAGATATAACATGCATATATAAACTCTCAAAATTTCCCCCTCTTTTTGTCAATCATCAACAAAGGGGTGAGGACAATCAAACAATAAAGATGTATATGTGATATACATTCATGAATAGGAGAGACGATAAGTTAGCTCCCCCTGCATACATGCATTATATGGAGAAGGGATGACTAGACCCTAACCCACATAAAGCATAATGTACAATGTATAAGCAGAGATGTTAGGCTCCTCCTACACACGTGTACCACATAAAGAAGAGAGGTCAAGCTCTATTATATGTGTAATACACTTCAACATGAATCTATATATAGAGGAGATGTTAAACTCCCCTTGCATATAGGCAATACATATCAATAAATTTTGAAACCATTTTTTTTAAACAAAAATTTGAAATTCCTTGAGTCAACAAAATAAGTTTTGATGCCAATGAATCAAATAGTAGTTAACAAAAATAAATGTTGGTACCACTTTTAGAAAAAAAATTTAAGATACCAATAGTAGATTTTGATACCAATTGAAGGTGAAACATGAAATATATTTTGATACCTAATAAATACCATTGAAATTAATGTATAAGCTTGTAAAGATACCAATTAACATTTGGAATAAAATCAAACTTAACATAAACATAATTTGTGCTTTAAAAATGTAAAGACATTGTAAAAACAAGCATAATCAAATCATATATATGTATATATGAAAATAGAAATATCAATTAAAATTGATACTAATTGAAATTTGAACCATACATAAATAAGAAACAAATATGGGTAAACAAAAATAAAATAACATGAAGATCATGTGTATAACTCATACCTACCACTCTTTACATCCACATGATAAAAGATATTCAATAAGGGTATACAAGGCATGGTCGCCCATCCATCTGCCCTTACAAGGTAGGAGTTTTCAAAAATATGCTTTGAAAATATTTAACATATTTGAAAAACTCTACCAATTGAAGAATAAAGACTAGTTTTAAAGATAATTTTGAAAACTAGAACAAAATCCTTCAAGCAAGGAATGAAACTGTAACGTCCCGATCCCGCGGATACGGAGACGTTACTGCGACGTATATACGCAGGTCAGAAATACCCTCACGTATATAAGTTAAGAATCAGTACAGGCAAGAATCAGAGTATGGAAGCACGTGGTGCATTATAAATTCTAACATATGAGAACAATTACAAAGTTATCACCAAATGTGACACAATATTACAATAATATTATATCACCAATATGGCGCAAATGTGAGAATACAAGAGATGTACAAGTATGAACAGTACAAAAGGCGCTCACGAGTTTATAGAAGGAAAACTCAAGAGACGCGTAGGGGGCCTGGAAGGATAGGGCTCCGGACGGTCTGCCAGAGATCCACGCTTCAGCTGCGCACTCTGATCAGCATCTAGGAGGATCCACCAATTTCAAGCTTCGAAACCGGGACATGAGGATCTAGGGGAGTCAGAACTCTCCCAACGAGTGGTGATGCGAATGCCATGTGGCGAGCATAGATAAGCATACGTGTATCAATAAATTCGAGTCATAAACATGCATTGAAAATCGTATCGTGTCACAATCATTCGTAGCAAGTAGATACAAAACAAGTGATATTGCGTAAGAGAACACATGGTATGATAAGATAAGAGCAAGAGACTGGTGGAATAGAATACGAGTGGTAAAATAGGATATGAGCAGATAATATAATAATAATTATAAAATCAGAAACCGATGTAAAGCCTGATGAAAGCAATTGTGCGAGACAAGTGGTTTAACCAAGTTGTAGAGCAACACAACAAGTTAAACATGCGACAAATACAAGTATGGATAAACTAGTTGTACAAACTCAGATTCTGGATTCACGAGATTGATACGTCAAGGGGATAATCCAAATAAGAAAACCCTCATTTATGTACCACATATCTCATATCGCCATCGTCTGAGTTCATACAACTTGAGTTGCCCTCAGGGTAACAGAACTATAGTGTGTCTGGAGTAATTATCATATGTCATAAAGTAAGGTATCAACTCAGGGCATAACACTATAACTAAGGTGTTGCATTTTAATTTATCCAATAACAATAATCAGTACCGTTTGATATTTCAATCGCCTCCCTACCAACGCCTCACATCACCGATAGTCTATACTAGAGTTCACACTCTGTAGAACTTACCCGCGTCTAATATGTGAGTACCAGGACCCGAACAAAGGAGAGACCAAATATCACACGTTCCTAACATTATTACTGTTTGGTTGTTTTATGTTATTCATTTGATCCATATGCTTAGGTATGTGCTACCGATACACATACATCCACTTATGAATAAGAAGAGTTATTATTTGAAAACTGATAAATCTGATGGCTCATACTTATAATGGGTCCTGTCTCTGCCCGGGACTAGCTCAGGAGTACAGGCTACTGCTTTCGGGGACTTATCATTACGCGCCCCCACACGACACTTCAGATTCAGGCTACTGCTTCTGGGGACTTATCATTACGCGCCCCACACGACACTCAGTTCAGAAATTTCACCATTATAATCATACCGGTTTCCATCAGTTTCCCCCACCCAGTATAAGTTGAGTACTTTTATTATATATGGTGCCCAAAGATAATGTCCATAAGGTGTCCACAGTAATCCAATAACCATGATTATCCAATTATAGGGATTAACAAGAGTATACTATCAGGAGCATAATATCAGGAGTCTCCCTGTTATAGGGGTTCAGGAATACAAGAGTTCAAGAGTATATGAGCTCAGGAGTATAGGAGTTCAGGAGTACCCGAAGTCTGGTAATAGTATAATAATCATGCCAAGTCCCGTAAAAGTGATAATCATGAATATGAAATATAATACGTGTGTCAGGTATAATAGTAACCAGTCAGGTGTTGTAATACCCCCTTTCCGGAATACGTGCTTAGTTACGTATTCAGCCTTTCGGCCGTATCTTCCGTTTTACCATCCGTATTTGACCGATTTTCGTTTCAAACTTCATTTCCTAATATTTTAGATTTGTGATTTTCTGGAATTTTCTGAAATTAAATGAATTTCTTCAAAACCGGTGTCGGCCAGTATCGCTGACCAATTTCCGAATTTTTTATCTTCCAAACTGTTAGGAATTTCTAGAAAGTCCTTTAGACACTATTGCTTAGAATCATAATTCCTACTTATACTCTTTTTCTGAGATTTTATAAATTTATGAAAATTCTTTCGGAGTCGGTAAGTTTCTGATTCCAGGATTTTTAATTAAAAATCTACACAGTATTTCTTCAAACGAATTTCACCATTGGTCTTCAAATATTTTTCTTGATTTTTGGTAAAATTTCCAGACCAATCCAAAATACTTGAATTTTGGGCATTTTTCCAAAATTGCAAAATACATTTCCACCTCATCTTGCCACCTCATTTCCCACTCACCCTCACCTACCCCCACTCACTCTCTCTCTCACCCACAGCCAGCCAAGTGGCAAGAGAGGGGACACCTCACCCACACACATTTGCAAGAAAGCCCTCCACTTCCATTATAATCCCAACTCCTTTACAAAATCCCTAAACTATATATTCATTTCATTTGCAAGATCCCCCTTTTCTTCTCATTTTCATCCCCTAGAGAGAAAATCCTCATCTTCATCCTCAAGCTCAAACCCCTAGCTCTAGGGCTCCTCAATCCCTTCACTTCCACCTCTAGATCACAAGGGATTCTTCAAGGCTTCATCAAGGAACCTCAAGGACTCCAACCATCACTCCAAGGACAAGTTCTTCACCTCAAGCTCCATCAACAACAAGTGGTGATGAAGCCAACCTCTTCCTCTTTTGCTCGTCCTTTTTACTTATGAACCACTATATTTTTTAACACACCAAGACTTAGTTAACCCACATTATGCTTAGGTAGAGATCCATGTTCATGTGTATGGTAAAAATCCTATTTTTAGGTCATGACACTCAAATCCAACATAACTATGTGAATCTATCAATCACTTTGACTATTCTCTGTTTTAGTGTGCTTGTAGTAGTAGGTCAGGTCTTGTAATGCCATAAAAATCCCAACTTTTGACTGTAGAAACCAACCCCAACAGAATCCTGATTTTCTGCTCTAACAGCAGAAATTTCCAGAGGACCGGTCGACCGGCAGTCGACCGGGACTCTGCCGATGTGCACAGCAGGCACGACATTGAGCTGGCAGTCGACTGGCAGTCGACCGCTGACTCGACCGGCTTCACAAATTGCCTTGGACCAGTCGACTGGCAGTCGACCGGCCAAAACCTGGAGCTCTCGCACTCGGTACGGTCGACCGGCAGTCGACCGGGACTCGACCGCCAGTTCATTTCCCAGTCGACCGGCAGTCGACCGGAGGTCGACCGCCAGGCCAAATTCTGGGACAGATTCAGACTCCTTTTCTTTTTAATTTCTGATTTTACCTCGATACATGTATACTGTATTAGACTTGTTTTAGACATCATACCTGTACTGCATGACTTGCTACCTGATGTACCTTACTATACTATGTCTCATGCCATGTTGTTACATATTGCTAAGCTTATATTGCTTCATGACTCATGTTACTTATTATTAGTCCATAGCATGTTAAAATGTGAAGTATCACCAATCCTTCATGCTATCCCTAAAACACCAAGCATGATATATACGACTATTTCATAAAATTCACCAACTTATACATGGGTCGGGGGAAATATGCGGATATCGATATGTGTTCGTGTTTACAGTGGTATTAGGATGTGCACTATATTTTCCGGTCTTACCTGCGGTACTCCAGGGGACCGAGGGGAGTGCTTCCTCCCTTTCCTGTTTACATGTCATGACTTTCCTGTTAGCCTAGCGGCAGGTTCCGTCTTCAAGCAACGGAACAATACTGGGCCGTGGTCCCGGGCATGCACGGGACACACTGTAAACATAGTTCGTCGATACAACCGCTGTTTCTAATAACAACCTTGTCGTACTGGGATATGGATCTATGTGCTCTGGGACGCTGGGTCACATAGCTAGATATCACAGTAAGACAAGTAATAATAATAAGACATTAATTGTAGATTTATTGCATATGACTTTATCTTTCTTAGTTTACATCTCTTGTCTTACATTGTTACTTAGTACTATTTCATTATCTCTATTCATGATCCCTGCCACTTGGCTATCTCTTATTATTGTATTATGTCTTGACCCTTTGGATTTGCATATTCAGATTCGGAGGCCTGGAACGAAGTGGAGCCTTCCACTGAGGACTTAGCTTATCTAGGAGAGCAGGCTGACCAGCTCTAGATCTATCTTGCCCGGCACTCCTTTTTGGTTCACGGATTTCCATCCATACGTGAGCATTTTTGTATTTTGGTTGTATTTTGTATCGTTTAGGACTTGAGTTGTGATAATGGACACTTTTATAGTGATTTTGTATATCGTAACTTGTATAACTCTGTACTTCTATTTTGTATGTTGGCTTATGATTATATCACGCTGTGTGTTATACTCTGATACTTGTTGTACTTATGCTTAGCGTATATACGTGGGGGCACCATCTAACCTACGTATATGCGTCGCAGTGACGTCCCCGTATCGTTGGGATCGGGGCGTTACAGGTTGGTATCAGAGCCTAGGCTCTCAAACCTAAAAGTACAACCAAGTGGCAAATTCTAGTGATTTGCTTATGCCAACTACAATGTACAAAGTTATAAAGTCCTTCTTGCTTCCTTCGTTGGTCAATTCCTTCGTATCCTAAACTCCTTTCCTTTGTTTCCAATTCCAGATCTTATTCCTTTCGGTATGGAGAGACGTTCGGGTCGCAACAATGTCGGGCAAGTCCCGAATGGACCCGTCGGAGGAGAGGGTGCTGATGTCCTGAGGATCATCCAGACTATGCTGGGAAACCAGCAGCAGCAGATGGAGAATCAGCGTGAACAGACCGAGCTCCTCAGGCAGGAGTTGGCAGCTCCGAAGGAGCAGAAGCCTGGGAACGTGTCTGACTTCCGGCGGCTGCAACCAGCCGTATTCACGGGAGTCGAGAGACCTCTGGAGGCTGAACAGTGGTTGGTGGACACCACTGATTTGCTGAACGCCGCCCGGGTGCCCAAGGAGAGCCAAGTGGAGGTAGCAAAGATCCAGCTGAAAGACATCGCCCGGACTTGGTGGTTGGCCGAGGAGGCCAGACTGAAGAAGCCTATCTCCTGGGATACTTTCTCCAAGAGCTTCTACAGTCGTTTCTTCCCCGCCACTGCTCAGAAGGACATGGAAGAGCAGTTCATCAGGCTGCAGCAGGGGGATGGATCCGTAGATGAGTATGCTGCAGAGTTTCTCAGGCTGAGTCGCTTTGCTCCTTATATGGTGACAGATGAAGAAAGAGGGCAAGCAGGTTTCTGCAGGGCCTGCAGTTGGACCTACAGGCCTTCTTGATGTCTCAGCCGATGAAGACCTACTCTGAGTTTCTTACCGCCGCTCGAGAGGTAGAGCGTGTGTTGCAGAGGAAGCAGGAGAACCAGGCCATGAAGAGGCCGTTTGTGCCGGTGGGCAGAGGAGGACCATCCAGGGCAGCGAAGATCCAGGCCAGACAGCCGTTCAGAGCAGTTCCATATCAGACGGCTCGACCAGGTCTTGTTTGCAACTTCTGCCAGAAGCCAGGACACACCCTGCAAAATTGCCGGAGGGCAAACGGATGGTGTTTGGTGTGTGGAGCTCGAGACCATGCAGTGGAGACCTGTCCACACAGGAGGGTAGGGTTTGCTACCCAGACCTTGCCGGCACCTCAGGGGCAACATGTGCAGAGGACACTACCAGGACCAGTTGGACCGAGGCAGCAGGGACCAGTGATGAGGAGAGCTCTTCCCCTTCCTCCACCGCGTGTTGTTCGCCCAGTGCAGAGAGGAGCCAGGACAGCAGCAGGGCGTGGCAGAGGTCAGGCCTACAACCTGTCGGCAGAGGAGGCTGAGACTTCGGAGGAGGTGATTACAGGTAACATCAGAGTTCATTCTATACCTGTTCTCGCGCTCTTCGATTCAGGTGCATCCCACTGTTATATCTCCGATCATTTAGTGGCTTTACATTCTATACCTGTTAAGGCCTTAGACCACAAGTGGGAGATAAGTACTGGGAATGGGGTAGTGGTGTCTTCCAGGGTTTGTGCAGACTGTCCAGTGGAGATTTGTGGGAAGATCTTGGCCATAGACATGCTCGTACTTGACACCAAAGGGTACGATGTGATCTTAGGCATGACCTGGCTCAGTCAGTACCATGCGGTGATTGACTGTAGAGGAAGGAAGATCACTTTCAGGATCCCGCATCAGCCGGAGTTCCAGTTTAGTGGAGAGGTGAAGACTGCTGAGAAGAAGACTCAGATGACCACTTCGGAGGTTCAGAAGGGGTGTGCCAGTGTGGGATGAATTTCCAGAAGTCTTTGCTGAGATTTCAGGTCTTCCACCGGAGAGGGTAGTGGAGTTCTCCATTGATACAATTCCAGGGACAGCTCCTATATCTAAGGCACCATACAGGATGGCACCGACGGAGTTGGAGATCCTGAAGAAGCAGCTGCAGGAGTATTCGGACAAGGGATTGATTCGGCCTAGCACTTCACCATGGGGGGCTCCAGTGCTATTGGCGAATAAGAAGGATGGTGGTAAGAGGCTTTGCATTGACTACAGGGAGTTAAACAAGGTCACCATCAAGAACAAGTATCCCTTGCCCAGGATTGATGACTTGTTTGATCAGCTTCATGGAGCCCGTGGTATTTTCTAAGTTGGATTTACAGTCGGGTTACCATCAGCTGAGGGTGAAGAAGGAAGATGTTCCGAAGACGGCATTCAGGACCCGATATGGCCACTACGAGTTCCTAGTGATGCCTTTCGGAGTTACCAATGCCCCTGCTGTGTTTATGGACTTGATGAACCGAGTGTTCTCTCCTTACCTGGATCAGTTTGTGGTTGTATTTATAGACGACATCCTGATCTATTCCAAGAGTTATAAGGAGCATGCAGAGCACTTGAGGACTGTGTTGCAGACTCTTCAGCAGGAGCAGCTTCATGCCAAAAGGAGCAAGTGTGAGTTCTGGTTGGACAGCATAGCTTTCCTTGGACATATAGTTTCAGCAGAAGGAATCTCAGTTGATCCTAGTAAGGTCCAGGCAGTGCAGAATTGGCCAGTTCCGAAGACGGTGACTGAGATAAAGAGCTTTCTTGGACTAGCCGGATATTACAGGCGCTTTGTCCAGGACTTCTCTAGACTTGCAGCTCCGTTGACCAGGCTTACCAGAAAAGGGGAGAGATTCATATGGACAGAAGATTGTGATGCAGGCATTTGAGCAGTTGAAGCAGAAGCTTATCACAGCTCCGATCTTGAGGACTCCTTCAGGTAGAGGGGGGATGGTCATTTTCTGTGATGCATCGGGTAAAGGCCTGGGATGTGTGCTTATGCAACATGATCATGTGATAGCATATGCATCTAGGCAGTTGAAGCCTCATGAGAGGAATTACCCAACTCATGACTTGGAGTTGGCGGCTGTGGTATTTGCATTGAAGATCTGGAGACACTACCTCCTGGGAGACAAAGTGTTGATATACACAGACCACAAGAGCCTCAAGTATATATTCTCGCAGAAGGAGTTGAATATGAGGCAGAGGAGGTGGTTGGAGCTTATGGCGGACTACGATATTGACTTGCAGTATCATCCCGGCAAAGTCAATACCGTTCCAGATGCACTGAGCAGGAGGCCAGAGAACCGAGTGCTAGTCCACCTTACTCAGCAGAGGGAGTTGATCCAGGAGTTCATCAGATTAGATTTGATGTTGGTGCAGAGAGGTGATAAGACCGGACAGCTCATGACTCTTCAGATCCAGTCATCATTGATAGAGGAGATCAAGGAGGCACAGAAGGAGGACCCCAGATGTCAGACATTCAGAGCTCAGGTGGAGGCTGGTTTGAGGACTGATATCTGTATTCGTCCGGATGGTGCATTGTGCTATGGTGGCAGACTTTGTGTTCCTCAAGGAGAAGTCAGACAGAAGATTTTGGAGGAAGCACACAGTTCAGCTTATTCTATACATCCAGGAGGGAACAAGATGTATCAGGACCTGAAGAAGCACTTCTGGTGGAATGCCATGAAGAGGGAGATAGCCCAATTTGTTGCCAGGTGCTTGGTTTGCCAGCAGGTAAAGATCGAGCATCAGAGATCAGCTGGACTTCTTCAACCTTTGCCGATACCCGAGTGGAAGTAGGAGCACATCACTATGGATTTCGTGACAGCTTTGCCTCGGAGTCCTAAGGGTAATAATGCGGTGTGGGTGATCGTTGATCGCCTCACCAAGTCAGCTCACTTCATACCATTCAGAGTGGGTCAGTCGACAGAGGTTCTGGCGGATAAGTATATGAAGGAGGTGGTTCGTCTGCATGGAGTTCCGGTGAGTATTGTATCAGATAGAGACACCAGATTCAGATCTCACTTCTGGGAGAGTCTCCAAGCAAGTCTGGGAACTCGTCTGAAGTTCAGTACTTCCTATCATCCGCAGACAGACGGACAATCTGAGAGGACCATCCAGATCCTTGAAGATATGTGAGGGCTTGCATGTTGGACTTTGGAGGGTCTTGGGAGGACCATCTACACTTGGCTGAGTTTTCATATAACACAGCTATCAGGCCAGTATTAAGATGGCACCCTTTGAGGCACTGTATGGGAGGAAGTGCCGATCACCGATTTGTTGGGATGAAGTCGGTGAGAGGAGTCTTTTGGGACCTGAGATTTTGGTGCAGACCACAGAGAAGGTCAGGTTATCAGAGATCATCTCAGGACTGCTCAGAGTAGACAGAAGAGTGGGCTGACACTCTAAGGAGGCCATTGGAGTTCCAGACCGGAGACCATGTGTTCTTGAAGATATCACCTACCAAGGGAATTATCCGGTTTGGTACTCGTGGGAAGCTGAGTCCGAGGTATATTGGCCCGTTCGAGATCCTGGATCGTGTGGGAGACGTGTCTTATAGATTAGCATTGCCGCCATCTTTGGACGGGGTGCATAATGTCTTCCACGTGTCTCAGTTGAGGAGGTATGTCAGGGATGACAGCCATGTTCTGGATCATTCCGAACTGGAGTTGCAACCTGATTTATCATACCAAGAGCAGCCGTTGGCCATTCTGGACAGGAGTGTCAAGACACTGAAGAGCAGGGCTATTCCATTGGTGTTGGTGTCTTGGAGCAGGCATGCACCAGGAGAGGCCACTTGGGAGCGAGAGGACGTTATCCGGGAGCATTATCCCCATCTTTTCACATCTTGATTTGGTAAGACTCTTCCCTTCTCCTTGCCTTTTCCGTTATCATTCCTTGTATCCATGTCTATCTATAGCTTTTCTGTTATCTTTCACCTTAGGAAATTTCGAGGACGAAATTTTTGTAAGGTGGGTAGATTGTAATACCCCCTTTCCCGAATACGTGCTTAGTTACGTATTCAGCCTTTCGGTCGTATCTTCCGTTTTACCATCCGTATTTGACCGATTTTCGTTTCAAACTTCATTTCCTAATATTTTAGATTTTATGTGATTTTTCTGGAATTTTCTGAATTAAAATGAATTTCTTCAAAACCGGTGTCGGCCAGTATCGCTGACCAATTTCCGAATTTTTTATCTTCCAAACTGTTAGGAATTTCTAGAAAGTCCTTTAGACACTATTGCTTAGAATCATAATTCCTACTTATACTCTTTTTCTGAGATTTTTATAAATTTATGAAAATTCTTTCGGAGTCGGTAAGTTTCTGTTCCAGGATTTTTACTTAAAAATCTACACAGTATTTCTTCAAACGAATTTCACCATTGGTCTTCAAATATTTTTCTTGATTTTTGGTAAAATTTCCAGACCAATCCAAAATACTTTTTTTGGGCATTTTTCCAAAAATTGCAAAATACATTTCCACCTCATCTTGCCACCTCATTTCCCACTCACCCTCACCTACCCCCACTCACTCTCTCTCTCACCCACAGCCAGCCAAGTGGCAAGAGAGGGGACACCTCACCCACACACATTTGCAAGAAAGCCCTCCACTTCCATTATAATCCCAACTCCTTTACAAAATCCCTAAACTATATATTCATTTCATTTGCAAGATCCCCTTTTTCTTCTCATTTTCATCCCCTAGAGAGAAAATCCTCATCTTCATCCTCAAGCTCAAACCCTAGCTCTAGGGCTCCTCAATCCCTTCACTTCCACCTCTAGATCACAAGGGATTCTTCAAGGCTTCATCAAGGAACCTCAAGGACTCCAACCATCACTCCAAGGACAAGTTCTTCACCTCAAGCTCCATCAACAACAAGTGGTGATTGAAGCCAACTCTTCCTCTTTTGAATCCAGCTCCTAACTGAACCATCCAGGTGAGTTTATTACTCACCAAGACTTAGTTAACCCACATTATGCTTAGGGTAGAGATCCATGTTCATGTGTATGGTAAAAATCCTATTTTTAGGTCATGACACTCAAATCCAACATAACTATGTGAATCTATCAATCACTTTGACTATTCTCTGTTTTAGTGTGCTTGTAGTAGTAGGTCAGGTCTTGTAATGCCATAAAAATCCCAACTTTTGACTGTAGAAACCAACCCCAACAGAATCCTGATTTTCTGCTCTAACAGCAGAAATTTCCAGAGGACCGGTCGACCGGCAGTCGACCGGGACTCTGCCGATGTGCACAGCAGGCACGACATTGAGCTGGCAGTCGACTGGCAGTCGACCGCTGACTCGACCGGCTTCACAAATTGCCTTGGACCAGTCGACTGGCAGTCGACCGGCCAAAACCTGGAGCTCTCGCACTCGGTACGGTCGACCGGCAGTCGACCGGGACTCGACCGCCAGTTCATTTCCCAGTCGACCGGCATCGACCGGAGGTCGACCGCCAGGCCAAATTCTGGGACAGATTCAGACTCCTTTTCTTTTTAATTTCTGATTTTACCTCGATACATGTATACTGTATTAGACTTGTTTAGACATCATACCTGTACTGCATGACTTGCTACCTGATGTACCTTACTATACTATGTCTCATGCCATGTTGTTACATATTGCTAAGCTTATATTGCTTCATGACTCATGTTACTTATTATTAGTCCATAGCATGTTAAAATGTGAAGTATCACCAATCCTTCATGCTATCCCTAAACAACCAAGCATGATATATACGACTATTTCATAAAATTCACCAACTTATACATGGGTCGGGGAAATATGCGGATATCGATATGTGTTCGTGTTTACAGTGGTATTAGGATGTGCACTATATTTTCCGGTCTTACCTGCGGTACTCCAGGGGACCGAGGGGAGTGCTTCCTCCCTTTCCTGTTTACATGTCATGACTTTCCTGTTAGCCTAGCGGCAGGTTCCGTCTTCAAGCAACGGAACAATACTGGGCCGTGGTCCCGGGCATGCACGGGACACACTGTAAACATAGTTCGTCGATACAACCGCTGTTTCTAATAACAACCTTGTCGTACTGGGATATGGATCTATGTGCTCTGGGACGCTGGGTCACATAGCTAGATATCACAGTAAGACAAGTAATAATAATAAGACATTAATTGTAGATTTATTGCATATGACTTTATCTTTCTTAGTTTACATCTCTTGTCTTACATTGTTACTTAGTACTATTTCATTATCTCTATTCATGATCCCTGCCACTTGGCTATCTCTTATTATTGTATTATATCTTGACCCTTTGGATTTGCATATTCAGATTCGGAGGCCTGGAACGAAGTGGAGCCTTCCACTGAGGACTTAGCTTATCTAGGAGAGCAGGCTGACCAGCTCTAGATCTATCTTGCCCGCACTCCTTTTTGGTTCACGGATTTCCATCCATACGTGAGCATTTTGTATTTTGGTTGTATTTTGTATCGTTTAGGACTTGAGTTGTGATAATGGACACTTGTATAGTGATTTTGTATATCGTAACTTGTATAACTCTGTACTTCTATTTTGTATGTTGGCTTATGATTATATCACGCTGTGTGTTATACTCTGATACTTGTTGTACTTATGCTTAGCGTATATACGTGGGGGCACCATCTAACCTA